>CAKAJE020000008.1:464276-509290 GCA_916610135.2 Macropis europaea | reverse complement strand
CAAATGTAATAGAATTTTGCTGAATTCTTAAATTAACCATAATATAAATTGATATAATCGGGTCTCTGTTTGCCCTACCCTGGAAATTTAATAGTGCATTTTACTCGCCATTTCATGCGCTTTGAGATGCCGCTTAGCCCAATAAGCTATCTGAAACAGGAGCGACGTAAATTGAACAAATGTGATAGAATTTCCCTGAATTCTTATATTAACCTTATTGTAAAATGAGCAAATCGGGTCTCTGTTCGCCCTGCCCTAGAAGTTTAATAGTGCATTTCACTCAAGATTTCATGCGCTTTGAGATGCCGCTTAGCCAATAAGCTATCTGAAATAGGAGCGACGTAAATTGAACAAATGTGATAGAATTTCGCTGAATCCTTGTATTAAGCAAAATATAAATGATCTAACCGGGTCTCTGTTTGCCCTACCCTAGACTTTTAACAGTGCATTTCACTCGTCTTTCATGCGCTTTGAGATGCCGCTTAGCCCAATAAGCTATCTGAAATAGGAGCGACGTAAATTGAACAATGTGATAGAATTTCGCTGAATTCATGTATTAACCAAAATATAAAATAATCTAATCGGGTCTCTGATTGCCCTATCATAGAAGTTTAATAGTGCATTTCACTCGCCATTCCACGCGCTTTAAGATGCCGCCTAGCGTAGTACGCTATCTGAAATACGAACGACGTAAATTGAACAAATGTGATAGAATTTTGCTGAATTCTTAATTTAACCATAATATAAAATGATCTAATCGGGTCTCTGTTTGCCCTACCCTAGAAGTTTAATAGTGCATTTTACTCGCCATTGCACGCGCTTTAAGATGCCGCCTAGCCCAGTACGCTCTCTGAAATAGGAGCGACGTAAGTTGAACAAATGTGATAGAATTTCGCTGAATTCTTTTATTAACCATAATGTAAAATGAACTAATCGGGTCTCTGTTCGCCGTAGCCTATAAGTTTAATAGTGCATTCTATTCGCCATTTCATGCGCTTTGAGATGCCGGTTAGCCGAATACGCTATCTGAAATAGTAACGACGGAAATTGAACAAATGTGATAGAATTTCCCTGAAATCTTATATTAAACAAAATATAAAATGATCTAATCGGGTCTCTGATTGCCCTATCATAGAAGTTTAGTAGTGCATTTTACTGGCCATTCTACGCGCTTTAGGATGCCGCCTAGCCCAGTACGCTATCTGAAATAGGAGCGTCGTAAGTTGAACAAATGTGATAGAATTTCGCAGAATTCTTAAATTAACCATAATATAAAATGATCTAATCGGGTCTCTGTTTGCCCTACCCTAGAAGTTTAACAGAGCATTTCACTCGTCATTTCATGCGCTTTGAGATGCCTCTTAGCCCAATAAGCTATCTGAATAGGAGCGACGTAAATTGAACAAATGTGATAGATTTCGCTGAATTATTGTATTAAGCAAAATATAAAATGATCTAATCGGGACTCTGATTGCCCTATCAGAGAGTTTAATAGTGCATTTCAATCGCCATTCCACGCGCTTTAAGGTGCCGCTTAGTCCAATACGCTATCTGAAATAGGAGCGACGTAAATTGAACAAATGTGATAGAATTTTGCTGAATTCTTAAATTACCCATAATATAAAATGATCTAATCGGGTCTCTGTTTGCCCTACCCTAGAAATTTAATAGTGCATTTTACTCGCCATTTCATGCGCTTTGAGATGCCGCTTAGCCAAATAAGCTATATGAAATAGGAGCGACGTAAATTGAACAAATGTGATAGAATTTCGCTGAATTCTTATAATAACCAAAATATAAAATGATCTAGTCGGGTCTCTGATTGCCCTATCATAGAAGTTTAGTGGAGCATTTTACTCGCACTTCCACGCGCTTTGAGATACCGCTTAGCCCAATACGCTATCTGAATAGGAGCGACGTAAATTGAACAAATGTGATAGAATTTCGCTGAATTCTTATAATAACCAAAATATAAAATGATCTAGTCGGGTCTCTGATGGCCCTATGATAGAAGTTTAGGGGAGCATTTTACTCGCCCTTCCACGCGCTTTAAGATGCCGCCTAGCACAGTACGCTATCTGAAATAGGAGCGACGTAAGTTGAACGAATGTGATAGAATTACGCTGAATTCTTATATTAACCGTAATATAAAAAGATCTAATCGGGTCTCTGTTTGCCTTACCCTAAAAGTATATTAGTGCATTTTACTCGCCATTTCATGCGGTTTGGGATACCGCTTAGCCCAATACGCTATCTGAAATAGGAGCGACGTAAATTGAACAAATGTGATAGAATTTCGGTGAATTCTTAAATTAACCATAATATAAAATGATCTAATCGGGTCTCTGTTTGCCCTAACCTAGAAGTTTCATAGTGCTTTTACTCGCCATTTCATGCGCTTTGAGATGCCGCTTAGCCCAATACGCTATCTGAAATAGGGGTGACGTAAATTGAACAAATGTGATAGAATTTCGCTGAATTCTTAAATTAACCATATATAAACTGATCTAATCGGGTCTCTGTTTGCCCTACCCTAGAAGTTTAATAGTGCATTTTACTCGCCATTGCATGTGCTTTGAGATGCCGCATAGCCCAACACGCTATCTGAGATAGGAGCGACGTAAATTGACAAATGTGATAGAATTTCCGTGGATTCTTATATTAACCGTAATATAAAATGATCTAATTGGGTCTCTATTTGCCTTATCCTAGAAGTTTAATAGTGCCTTATACTCGCCATTTCATGCGCTTTGAGATGCCGCTTAGCCCAATACGCTATCTGATACAGGAGCGACGTAAATTGAACAAATGTGATAGAACTTCGCTGAATTCTTAAATTAACCATAATATAAAATGATTTAATCGGGTCTTTGTTTGCCCTACCCTAGAAGTTTAATAGTGCATTTTACTCGACATTTCATGCGCTTTCAGGTGCCGCTGAGCCTTATACGCTATCTGAAATAGGAGCGACGTAAATTGAACAAATGTGATAGAATTTCGCTGCATTCTTAAATTTACCATAATATAAAATGATCTTATCGGGTCTCTGTTTGCCCTACCCTAGAAGTTTAATAGTGCATTTTACTCGCCATTTCTTGCGCTTTGAGATGCCGCATAGCCCAATACGCTATCTGAAATACGAGCGACGTAAGTTGGACAAATGTGATAGAATTTCGCTGAATTCTTTTATTAAACATAATGTAAAATGATCTAATCGGGTCTCTGTTTGCCCTACCCTAGAAGTTTAATAGTGCATTTCACTCATCAGTTCATGCGCTTTGAGATGCCGCTAAGCCCAATAAGCCATCTGAAATAGGAGCGACGTAAATTGAACAAATGTGATAGAATTTCGCTGAATTCTTATATTGACCAAAATATAAAATGATCTGATCGGGTCTCTGATTGCCCTATCATAGAATTTTAATAGTACATTTTACTCGCCATTCCACGCGCTTTAAGATGCCGCCTAGCCCAGTACGCTCTCTGAAATAGGAGCGACGTAAATTGAACAAATGTAATAGAATTTTGCTGAATTCTTAAATTAACCATAATATAAAATGAACTAATCGGGTCTCTGTTTGCCCTACCCTGGAAATTTAATAGTGCATTTTACTCGCCATTTCATGCGCTTCGAGATGCCGCTTAGCCCATTACGCTATCTGAAATATCAACGACGTAAATTGAACAAATGTGATAGAATTTCGCTGAATACTTATATTAACCTTAATGTGAAATGATCTAATCGGGTCTCTGTTCGCCCTACCCTAGAAGTTTAATAGTGCATTTCACTCGTCATTTCATGCGCTTTGAGATGCCGCTTAGCCCAATAAGCTATCTGAAATAGGAGCGACGTAAATTGACAAATGTGATAGAATTTCCCTGAATTCTTATATTAACCAAAATATAAAATGATCTAATCGGGTATCTGATTGCCCTGTCATAGAAGTTTAGTAGTGCATTTTACTCGCCATTCTACACGCTTTAAGATGCCGCCTAGCACAGTACGCTATCTGAAATAGGAGCGACGTAAATTGAACAAATGTGATAGAATTTTGCTGAATTCTTAAATTAACCATAATATAAAATGATCTAATCAGGTCTCTGTTTGCCCTACCCTGGAAATTTAATAGTGCCTTTTACTCGGCATTTCATGCACTTTGAGATGCCGCTTATCCCAATACGCTATCTGAAATAGGAGCGACGTAAATTGAACAAATGTGATAGAATTTCCCTGAATTCTTATATTAACCTTAATGTAAAATGATCTAATCGGGTCTCTGTTCGCCCTGCCCTAGAAGTTTAATAGTGCATTTCACTCAAGATTTCATGCGCTTTGAGATGCCGCTTAGCCCAATAAGCTATCTGAAATAGGAGCGACGTAAATTGAACAAATGTGATAGAATTTCGCTGAATCCTTGTATTAAGCAAAATATAAAATGATCTAACCGGGTCTCTGTTTGCCCTACCCTAGACGTTTAACAGTGCATTTCACTCGTCATTTCATGCGCTTTGAGATGCCGCTTAGCCCAATAAGCTATCTGAAATAGGAGCGACGTAAATTGAACAAATGTGATAGAATTTCGCTGAATTCTTAAATTAACCATAATATAAAATGATCTAATCGGGTCTCTGTTTGCCCTACCCTAGAAGTTTAATAGTGCATTTTACTCGCCATTGCACGCGCTTTAAGATGCCGCCTAGCCCAGTACGCTCTCTGAAATAGGAGCGACGTAAGTTGAACAAATGTGATAGAATTTCGCTGAATTCTTTTATTAACCATAATGTAAAATGAACTAATCGGGTCTCTGTTCGCCGTAGCCTATAAGTTTAATAGTGCATTCTATTCGCCATTTCATGCGCTTTGAGATGCCGGTTAGCCGAATACGCTATCTGAAATAGTAACGACGGAAATTGAACAAATGTGATAGAATTTCCCTGAAATCTTATATTAAACAAAATATAAAATGATCTAATCGGGTCTCTGATTGCCCTATCATAGAAGTTTAGTAGTGCATTTTACTGGCCATTCTACGCGCTTTAGGATGCCGCCTAGCCCAGTACGCTATCTGAAATAGGAGCGTCGTAAGTTGAACAAATGTGATAGAATTTTGCAGAATTCTTAAATTAACCATAATATAAAATGATCTAATCGGGTCTCTGTTTGCCCTACCCTAGAAGTTTAACAGAGCATTTCACTCGTCATTTCATGCGCTTTGAGATGCCTCTTAGCCCAATAAGCTATCTGAAATAGGAGCGACGTAAGTTGAACAAATGTGATAGAATTTCGCTGAATTATTGTATTAAGCAAAATATAAAATGATCTAATCGGGACTCTGATTGCCCTATCAGAGAAGTTTAATAGTGCATTTCAATCGCCATTCCACGCGCTTTAAGATGCCGCTTAGTCCAATACGCTATCTGAAATAGGAGCGACGTAAATTGAACAAATGTGATAGAATTTTGCTGAATTCTTAAATTAACCATAATATGAAATGATCTAATCGGGTCTCTGTTTGCCCTACCCTAGAAATTTAATAGTGCATTTTACTCGCCATTTCATGCGCTTTGAGATGCCGCTTAGCCAAATAAGCTATATGAAATAGGAGCGACGAAATTGAACGAATGTGATAGAATTTCGCTGAATTCTTATAATAACCAAAATATAAAATGATCTAGTCGGGTCTCTGATTGCCCTATCATAGAAGTTTAGTGGAGCATTTTACTCGCACTTCCACGCGCTTTGAGATACCGCTTAGCCCAATACGCTATCTGAAATAGGAGCGACGTAAATTGAACAAATGTGATAGAATTTCGCTGAATTCTTATAATAACCAAAATATAAAATGATCTAGTCGGGTCTCTGATGGCCCTATCATAGAAGTTTAGGGGAGCATTTTACTCGCCCTTCCACGCGCTTTAAGATGCCGCCTAGCACAGTACGCTATCTGAAATAGGAGCGACGTAAGTTGAACGAATGTGATAGAATTACGCTGAATTCTTATATTAACCGTAACATAAAATGATCTAATCGGGTCTCTGTTTGCCTTACCCTAAAAGTATAATAGTGCATTTTACTCGCCATTTCATGCGGTTTGGGATACCGCTTAGCCCAATACGCTATCTGAAATAGGAGCGACGTAAATTGAACAAATGTGATAGAATTTCGGTGAATTCTTAAATTAACCATAATATAAAATGATCTAATCGGGTCTCTGTTTGCCCTACCCTAGAAGTGTAATAGTGCATTTTACTCGCCATTTCTTGCGCTTTGAGATGCCGCTTAGCTCAATACGCTATCTGAAATATCAACGACTTAAATTGAACAAATGTGATAGAATTTCGCAGAATACTTATATTAACCTTAATGTAAAATGATCTAATCGGGTCTCTGTTCGCCCTACCCTAGAAGTTTAACAGTGCATTTCACTCGTCATTTCATGCGCTTTGAGATGCCGCTTAGCCCAATAAGCTATCTGAAATAGGAGCGACGTAAATTGACCAATGTGATAGAATTTCGCTGAATTCATGTATTAACCAAAATATCAAATAATCTAATCGGGTCTCTGATTGCCCTATCATAGAAGTTCAATAGTGCATTTTACTCGCCATTCCGCGCGCTTTAAGATGCCACCTAGCCCAGTACGCTATCTGAAATAGGAGCGACGTAAGTTGAACAAATGTGATATAATTTCGCAGAATTCTTATATTAACCAAAATATAAAATGATCTAATCGGGTCTCTGTTCGCCCAAGCCTAGATGTTTAATAGTGCATTTTAGTCGCCATTTCATGCGCTTTGAGATGCCGCTTAGCCCAATACGCTATCTGAAATAGGAGCGACGTAAATTGAACAAATGTGATAGAATCTCCCTCAAATCTTATATTAATCAAAATATAAAATGGTCTAATCGTGTCTCTGATTGCCCTATCATAGAAGTTTAATACTGCATTTTACTCGCCATTCCACGCGCTTTAAGATGCCGCCTATCCCAGTACGCTATCTGAAATAGGAGCGACGTAAGTTGAACAAATGTGATCGATTTTCGCTGAATTCTTAAATTAACCATAATATAAAATGATCTAATCGGTTCTCTTTTTGCCCTACCCTAGAAGTTTCATAGTGCATTTTACTCGCCATTTCATGCGCTTTGAGATGCCGCTTAGCCCAATACGCTATCTGAAATAGGGGTGACGTAAATTGAACAAATGTGATAGAATTTCGCTGAATTCTTAAATTAACCATAATATAAACTGATCTAATCGGGTCTCTGTTTGCCCTACCCTAGAAGTTTAATAGTGCATTTTACTCGCCATTGCATGTGCTTTGAGATGCCGCATAGCCCAACACGCTATCTGAGATAGGAGCGACGTAAATTGACAAATGTGATAGAATTTCCGTGAATTCTTATATTAACCGTAATATAAAATGATCTAATTGGGTCTCTATTTGCCTTATCCTAGAAGTTTAATAGTGCCTTATACTCGCCATTTCATGCGCTTTGAGATGCCGCTTAGCCCAATACGCTATCTGATACAGGAGCGACGTAAATTGAACAAATGTGATAGAACTTCGCTGAATTCTTAAATTAACCATAATATAAAATGATTTAATCGGGTCTTTGTTTGCCCTACCCTAGAAGTTTAATAGTGCATTTTACTCGACATTTCATGCGCTTTCAGGTGCCGCTGAGCCTTATACGCTATCTGAAATAGGAGCGACGTAAATTGAACAAATGTGATAGAATTTCGCTGCATTCTTAAATTTACCGTAATATAAAATGATCTTATCGGGTCTCTGTTTGCCCTACCCTAGAAGTTTAATAGTGCATTTTACTCGCCATTTCTTGCGCTTTGAGATGCCGCATAGCCCAATACGCTATCTGAAATACGAGCGACGTAAGTTGGACAAATGTGATAGAATTTCGCTGAATTCTTTTATTAAACATAATGTAAAATTATCTAATCGGGTCTCTGTTTGCCCTACCCTAGAAGTTTAATAGTGCATTTCACTCATCAGTTCATGCGCTTTGAGATGCCGCTAAGCCCAATAAGCCATCTGAAATAGGAGCGACGTAAATTGAACAAATGTGATAGAATTTCGCTGAATTCTTATATTGACCAAAATATAAAATGATCTGATCGGGTCTCTGATTGCCCTATCATAGAATTTTAATAGTACATTTTACTCGCCATTCCACGCGCTTTAAGATGCCGCCTAGCCCAGTACGCTCTCTGAAATAGGAGCGACGTAAATTGAACAAATGTAATAGAATATTGCTGAATTCTTAAATTAACCATAATATAAAATGAACTAATCGGGTCTCTGTTTGCCCTACCCTGGAAATTTAATAGTGCATTTTACTCGCCATTTCATGCGCTTCGAGATGCCGCTTAGCCCATTACGCTATCTGAAATATCAACGACGTAAATTGAACAAATGTGATAGAATTTCGCTGAATACTTATATTAACCTTAATGTGAAATGATCTAATCGGGTCTCTGTTCGCCCTACCCTAGAAGTTTAATAGTGCATTTCACTCGTCATTTCATGCGCTTTGAGATGCCGCTTAGCCCAATAAGCTATCTGAAATAGGAGCGACGTAAATTGACAAATGTGATAGAATTTCCCTGAATTCTTATATTAACCAAAATATAAAATGATCTAATCGGGTATCTGATTGCCCTGTCATAGAAGTTTAGTAGTGCATTTTACTCGCCATTCTACACGCTTTAAGATGCCGCCTAGCACAGTACGCTATCTGAAATAGGAGCGACGTAAATTGAACAAATGTGATAGAATTTTGCTGAATTCTTAAATTAACCATAATATAAAATGATCTAATCAGGTCTCTGTTTGCCCTACCCTGGAAATTTAATAGTGCCTTTTACTCGCCATTTCATGCACTTTGAGATGCCGCTTAGCCCAATACGCTATCTGAAATAGGAGCGACGTAAATTGAACAAATGTGATAGAATTTCCCTGAATTCTTATATTAACCTTAATGTAAAATGATCTAATCGGGTCTCTGTTCGCCCTGCCCTAGAAGTTTAATAGTGCATTTCACTCAAGATTTCATGCGCTTTGAGATGCCGCTTAGCCCAATAAGCTATCTGAAATAGGAGCGACGTAAATTGAACAAATGTGATAGAATTTCGCTGAATCCTTGTATTAAGCAAAATATAAAATGATCTAACCGGGTCTCTGTTTGCCCTACCCTAGACGTTTAACAGTGCATTTCACTCGTCATTTCATGCGCTTTGAGATGCCGCTTAGCCAAATAAGCTATATGAAATAGGAGCGACGTAAATTGAACAAATGTGATAGAATTTCGCAGAATTCATGTATTAACCAAAATATAAAATAATCTAATCGGGTCTCTGATTGCCCTATCATAGAAGTTTAATAGTGCATTTCACTCGCCATTCCACACGCTTTAAGATGCCGCCTAGCGTAGTACGCTATCTGAAATACGAACGACGTAAATTGAACAAATGTGATAGAATCTTGCTGAATTCTTAAAGTAACCATAATATAAAATGATCTAATCGGGTCTCTGTTTGCCCTACCCTAGAAGTTTAATAGTGCATTTTACTCGCCATTGCACGCGCTTTAAGATGCCGCCTAGCCCAGTACGCTCTCTGAAATAGGAGCGACGTAAATTGAACAAATGTAATAGAATTTTGCTGAATTCTTAAATTAACCATAATATAAAATGATCTAATCGGGTCTCTGTTTGCCCTACCCTGGAAATTTAATAGTGCATTTTACTCGCCATTTCATGCGCTTTGAGATGCCGCTTAGCCCAATACGCTATCTGAAATAGGAGCGACGTAAATTGAACAAATGTGATAGAATTTTGCTGAATTCTTAAATTAACCATAATATAAAATGATCTAATCGGGTCTCTGTTTGCCCTACCCTGGAAATTTAATAGTGCATTTTACTCGCCATTTCATGCGCTTTGAGATGCCGCTTAGCCAAATAAGCTATATGAAATAGGAGCGACGTAAATTGAACAAATGTGATAGAATTTCGCAGAATTCATGTATTAACCAAAATATAAAATAATCTATTCGGGTCTCTGATTGCCCTATCATAGAAGTTTAATAGTGCATTTCACTCGCCATTCCACGCGCTTTAAGATGCCGCCTAGCGTAGTACGCTATCTGAAATACGAACGACGTAAATTGAACAAATGTGATAGAATCTTGCTGAATTCTTAAATTAACCATAATATAAAATGATCTAATCGGGTCTCTGTTTGCCCTACCCTAGAAGTTTAATAGTGCATTTTACTCGCCATTGCACGCGCTTTAAGATGCCGCCTAGCCCAGTACGCTCTCTGAAATAGGAGCGACGTAAATTTAACAAATGTAATAGAATTTTGCTGAATTCTTAAATTAACCATAATATAAAATGATCTAATCGGGTCTCTGTTTGCCCTATCCTGGAAATTTAATAGTGCATTTTACTCGCCATTTCATGCGCTTTGAGATGCCGCCTAGCACAGTACACTATCTGAAATAGGAGCGACGTAAGTTGAACGAATGTGATAGCATTACGCTGAATTCTTATATTAACCGTAATATAAAATGATCAAATCGGGTCTCTGTTTGCCTTACCGTAGAAGTTTAATAGTGCATTTTACTCGCCATTTCATGCGCTTTGAGATGCCGCTTAGCCCAATACGCTCTCTGAAATAGGAGCGACGTAAATTGAACAAATGTGATAGACTTTCGGTGAATTCTTAAATTAACCATAATATAAAATGATCTATTCGGGTCCCTTGTTTGCCCTACCCAAGAAGTGTAATAGTGCATTTTACTCGCCTTTCCTTGCGCTTTGAGATGCCGCTTAGCCCCTTACGCTATCTGAAATATCAACGACGTAAATTGAACAAATGTGATAGAATTTCGCTGAATGCTTACATTAACCTTAATGTAAAATGATCTAATCGGGTCTCTGTTCGCCCTACCCTAGAAGCTTAATAGTGCATTTCACTCGTCATTTCATGCGCTTTGAGATGCCGCCGAGCCCAGTACGCTATCTGAAATACGACCGACGTAAATTGAACAAATGTGATAGAATTTTGTTGAATTCTTAAATTAACCATAATATAAAATGATCTAATCGGGTCTCTGTTTGCCCTACCCTAGAAGTTTAACAGTGCATTGTACTCGCCATTTCATGCGCTTTGAGATGCCGCTTAGCCCAATACGCTATCTGAAATGGGAGTGACGTAAATTGAACAAATGTGGTAGAATTTCCCTAAATTCTTATATTAACCTATATGTAAAATGATCTAATCGGGTCTCTGTTCGCCCTACCATAGAAGTGTAATAGTGCATTTCACTCGTCATTTCATGCGCTTTGAGATGCCGCTTTGCCCAATGCGCTATCTGAAATGGGAGCGACGTAAATTGAACAAATGTGATAGAATTTCCCTAAATTCTTATATTAACATTAATGTAAAATGATCTAATCGGGTCTCTGTTCGCCCTACCATAGAAGTCTAATAGTGCATTTCACTCGTCAGTTCATGCGCTTTGAGATGCCGCTTAGCCCATTACGCTATCTGAAATAGGAGCGACGTAAATTGAACAAATGTGATAGAATTTCGCTGACTTCTTGTATTAATCAAAATATAAGATGATCTAATCGGGTCTCTGTTTGCCCTACTCTAGGAGTTTAATAGTGCATTTTACTCGCCATTTCATGCGCTTTGATATGCCGCTTAGCCCGATACGCTATCTGAAACAGGAGCGACGTAAATTGAACAAATGTGACAGAATTTCGGTGAATTCTTAAATTAACCATAATATAAAATGATCTAATCGGGTCTCTGTTTGCCCTACCCTAGAAGTTTAATAGTGCGTTTTACTCGCCATTTCATGCGCTTTGAGATGCCGCCTAGCCCAATACGCTATCTGAAATAGGAGCGACGTAAATTGATCAAATGTGATAGAATTTCCCTGAATTCTTATATTAACCTTAATGTAAAATGATCTAATCGGGTCTCTGTTCGCCCTACCATAGAAGTCTAATAGTGCATTTTACTCGCCATTTCATGCGCTTTGAGATGCCGCTTAGCCAATACGCTATCTGAAATAGAAGCGACGTAAATTGATCAAATGTGATAGAATTTCCCTGAATTCTTATATTAACCATAATATAAAATGGTCTAATCGGGTCTCTGTGTGCCCTACCCTAGAAGTTTATTAGTGCATTTTACTCGGCATTTCTTCCGCTTTGAGATGCCGCTTATCCCAATACGCTATCTCAAATATAAGCGACGTAAATTGAACAAATGTGATAGAATTTCGCTGAATTCTTATATTAATCTTAATGAAAAAAGATGCAATCGGGTCTCTGTTCGCCCTACCCTAGAAGTTTAATAGTGCATTTTACTCGCCATTCCACGCGCTTTAAGATGCCGCTTAGCCCAATACGCTATCTGAAATAGGAGCGACGTAGATTGAACAAATGTGATAGAATTTCCCTGAATTCTTATATTAACCTTAATGTAAAATGATCTAATCGGGTCTCTGTTCGCCCCACCATAGAAGTCTAACAGTGCATTTCACTCGTCATTTCA
The DNA here is from genome assembly GCA_916610135.2 of Macropis europaea. Lineage (NCBI taxonomy): Eukaryota > Metazoa > Arthropoda > Insecta > Hymenoptera > Melittidae > Macropis > Macropis europaea. Next base: position 496,695 of record CAKAJE020000008.1, on the reverse strand, counting down.
TGCGCTTTGAGATGCCTCTTTGCTCAATACGCTATCTGAAATAGGAGCGACGTAAATTGAACAAATGTGATAGAATTTTGCTGAATTCTTAAATTAACCATAATATAAAATGATATAATCGGGTCTCTGTTTGCCCTACCCTGGAAATTTAATAGTGCATTTTACACGCCATTTCATGCGCTTTGAGATGCCGCTTAGCCCAGTAGGCGATCTGAAATAGGAGCGACGTAAATTGAACAAATGTAATAGAATTTCCCTAAATTCTTATATTAACCTTAATGTAAAATAATCTAATCGGGTCTCTGTTCGCCCTACCATAGAAGTCTAATAGTGCATTTCACTCGTCATTTCATGCGCTTTGAGATGCCGCTTAGCCCATTACGCTATCTGAAATAGGAGCGACGTAAATTGAACAAATGTGATAGAATTTCGCTGTATTCTTATTTTAAACAAAATATAAAATGATCTAATCGTGTCTCTGATTGCCCTATCATACAAGTTTAATAGTGCATTTTACTCGCCATTCCATGCGCTTTAAGATGCCGCCTAGCCCAGTACGCTACCTGAAATAGGAGCGACGTAAATTGAACAAATCTGATAGAATTTTGCTGAATTCTTAAATTAACCATAATATAAAATGATCTAATCGGGTCTCTGTTTGCCCTACCCTCGAAATTTAATAGTGCATTTTACTCGCCATTTCATGCGCTTTGAGATACCGCTTAGCCCAATACGAGATCTGAAATAGGAGCGACGTAAATTGAACAAATGTGATAGAATTTCGCTGAATTCTTATAATAACCAAAATATAAAATGATCTAGTCGGGTCTCTGATTGCCCTATCATAGAAGTTTAGTGGAGCATTTTACTCGCCCTTCCACGCGCTTTAAGATGCCGCCTAGCACAGTACGCTATCTGAAATAGGAGCGATGTAAGTTGAACGAATGTGATAGGATTACGCTGAATTCTTATATTAACCGTACTATAAAATGATCTAATCGGGTCTCTGTTTGCCTTACCCTAAAAGTTTGATAGTGCATTTTACTCGCCATTTCATGCGCTTTGAGATACCGCTTAGCCCAATACGCTATCTGAAATAGGAGCGACGTAAATTGAACAAATGTGATAGAATTTCGGTGAATTCTTAAATTAACCATAATATAAAATGATCTAATCGGGTCTCTGTTTGCCCTACCCTAGAAGTGTAATAGTGCATTTTACTCGCCATTTCTTGCGCTTTGAGATGCAGCTTAGCCCAATACGCTATCTGAAATATCAACGACGTAAATCGAACAAATGTGATAGAATTTCGCTGAAGTCTTATATTAACCTTAATGTAAAATGATCTAATCGGGTCTCTGTTCGCCCTACCCTAGAAGTTTAATAGTGCATTTCACTCGTAATTTCATGCGCTTTGAGATGCCGCTTAGCCCAATACGCTATCTGGAATAGGAGCGAAGTAAATTGAACAAATGTGGTAGAATTTCGCTGAATTCTTTTATTAACCATAATGTAAAATGATCTAATCGGGTCTCTGTTTGCCCTACCCCAGATGTTTAATAGTGCGTTTTACTCGCCATTTCGTGCGCTTTGAGATGCAGCTTAGCCCAATACGCTATTTGAAATAGGAGCGACGCAAATTAAACAAATGTGATAGAATTTCCCTGAATTCTTATATTAACCTTAGTGTAAAATGATCTAATCGGGTCTCTGTTTGCCCTAGTCTAGAAGTTTAATACTGCATTTTATTCGACATTTCATGCGCTTTGAGATGCCGCTTAGCCCAATACGCTATCTGTACTAGGAGCGACGTAAATTGAACAAATGTGATAGAATTTCGTTGAATTCTTAAATTAACCAAAATATAAAATGATCTAATCGGGTCTCTGATTGCCGTATCATAGAAGTTTAATAGTGCATTTCACTCATCATTTCTTGCGCTTTAAGATGCCGCTTAGCCCAGTACGCTATCTGAAATAGGAGCGACGTAAGTTTAACAAATGTGATAGAATTACGCTGAATTCTTATATTAACCGTAATATAAAATGATCTAATCGGGTCCCTGTTTGCCTTACCCTAGAAGTTTAATAGTGCATTTTACTCGCCATTTCATGCGCTTTGAGATGCCGCTTAGCCCAACACGCTATCTGAAATAGGAGCGACGTAAATTGATCAAATGTGATAGAATTTCCCTGAATTCTTATATTAACCTTAATGTAAAATGATCTAATCGGGTCTCTGTTCGACCTACCCTAGAAGTATAATAGTGCATTTTACTCATTATGCCACGCGCTTTAAGATGCCGCCTAGCCCAGTACGCTATCTGAAATAGGAGCGACGTAAATTGAACAAATGTGATAGAATTTTGCTGAATTCTTTTATTAACCATAATGTTAAATGATCTAATCGGGTCTCTGATTGCCCTACCCTAGAAGTTTAATCGTGCATTTTACTCGCCATTTCATGCGCTTTGAGATGCCGCTTAGCCCAATACACTATCTGAAATGGGAGCGACGTAAATTGAACAAATGTGATAGAATTTCGCTGATTTCTTATATTAACTAAAATATAAAATGATCTAATCGGGACTCTGATTGCCCTATCATAGAAGTTTAATAGTGCATTTTACTCGCCATTCCGCGCGCTTTAAGTTGCCGCCTAGCCCAGTACGCTATCTGAAGTAGGAGCTACGCAACTTGAACAAATGTGACAGAATTACGCTGAATTCTTATATTAACCGTAATATAAAATGATCTTTTTGCCTTATCCTAGAAGTTTAATAGTGCATTTCTCTCGTCATTTCATGCGCTTTGAGATGCCGCGTAGCCCAATACGCTATCTGAAATAGGAGCGACGTAAATTGAACAAATGTGATAGAATTTCCCTGACATCTTATATTAACCATAATATAAAATGATCTAAACGGGACTCTGATTGCCCTATCATAGAAGTATAGTAGAGCATTTTACTCGCCCTTCCACGCGCTTTAAGATGCCGCCTAGCCCAGTATACTATCTGAAATAGGAGCGACGTATGTTGAACCAATACGATAGAATTTCCCTGAATTCTTATATTAACCTTAATGAAAAATGATCTAATCGGGTCTTTGTTCGCCCTACCCTAGAAGTTTAATAGTGCATTTTACTCGCCATTCCACGCGCTTTAAGATGCCGCCTGGCCCAGTATGCTATCTGAAATAGGAACGACGTAAATTGAACAAATGTGATAGAATTTTGCTGAATTCTTATATTAACCATAATATAAAATGATCTAATCGGGTCTCTGATTGCCCTACCCTAGAAGTTTAATAGTGCATTTTACTCGTCATTTCATGCGCATTGAGATGCCGCTTAGCCCAATACGCTATCTGAAATAGGAGCGATGCAAATTGAACAAATGTGATAGAATTTCGCTGAATTCTTAAATTAACCATAATATGAAATGATCTAATCGGGTCTCTGTTTGCCCTACCCTAGAAGTTTAATAGTGCATTTTACTCGCCATTTCTTGCGCTTTGAGATGCCGCTGAGCCCAATACGCTATCTGAAATAGGAACGACGTAACTTGAACAAATGTGATAGAATTTTGCTGAATTCTTATATTAACCATAATATAAAATGATCTAATCGGGTCTCTGATTGCCCTACCCTAGAAGTTTAATAGTGCATTTTACTCGCCCTTCCACGCGCTTTAAGATGCCGCCTAGCCCAGTACGCTAGCTGAAATAGGAACGACGTAAATTGAACAAATGTGATAGAATTTCGCTGAATTCTTAAATTAACCTTAACATAAAATGATCTAATCGGGTCTCTGTTTGCCCAACCCTAGAAGTTTAATAGTGCATTTTACTCGTCATTTCATATGCTTTGACATGCCGCTTAGCCCAATACGCTATCTGAAATAGGAGCGACGTAAATTGAACAATTGTGATAGAATTTCGCTGAATTCTTATATTAACCAAAATATAAAATGATCTAATCGGGTCTCTGATTGCCCTATCATAGAAGTTTAATAGTGCCGTTTACTCGCCAATCCACGCGCTTTAAGATTCGGCCTAGCCCAGTACGCTATCTGAAATAGGAGCGACGTAAATTGAACAAACGTGATAGAATTTTGCTGAATTCTTAAATTAACCATAATATAAAATGATCTAATCGGGTCTCTGCTTGCCCTACCCTAGAAGTTTAATAGTGCATTTTGCTCGCCATTTCTTGCGCTTTGAGATGCCACTTAGCCCAATACGCTATCTGAAATGGGAGCGACGTAAATTGAACAAATGTGATAGAGTTTCGCTGAATTCTTATATTAACCTTAATGTAAAATGATATAATCGGGTCTTTGTTCGCCCTACCCTAGAAGTTTAATAGTGCATTTCACTCGTCATTTCATGCGCATTGAGATGCCGCTTAGGCCAATTCGCTATCAGAAATACGAGCGACGTAAATTGAACAAATGTGATAGAACTTCGCAGAATTCTTATATTAACCAAAATATAAAATGATCTAATCAGGTCTCTGTTTGCCTTACCCTAGAAGTTTAGTAGTACATTTTACTCGCCATTTCATGCGATTTGAGATACTGCTTAGCCCAATACGCTATCTGAAATAAGAGCGACGTAAATTGAACAAATGTAATAGAATTTCGCTGAATTCTTAAGTTAACCATAATATAAAATGATCTAATCGGGTCTCTGTTTGCCTTACCCTAGAAGTTTAATAGTGCATTTTACTCGTCATTTCATGCGCATTGAGATGCCGCTTAGCCCAATACGCTATCTGAAGTATCAGCGACGTAAATTGAACAAATGTGATAGAATTTCGCTGAATTCTTATATTAACCTTAATGTAAAATGTTCTAATCGGGTCTCTGTTCGCCCTACCCTAGTACTTTAATAGTGCATTTTACTCGCCATTTCTTGCGCTTTGAGATGCCGCTTAGCCCAATTCGCTATCTGAAATAGGAGCGACGTAAATTGGACAAATGTGATAGAATTTCGATGAATTCTTAAATGAACCATAATATAAAATGTACTTATCGGGTCTCTGTTTGCCCGACCCTAGAAGTTTAATAGTGCATCTTACTCGCCATTTCTTGCGCTTTGAGATGTCGCTCAGCCCAATACGCTATCTGAAATATCAGCGACGTAAATTGAACAAATGTGAGAGAATTTCGCTGAATTCTTATATTAACCTTAATGTAAAATGTTCTAATCGTGTCTCTGTTCGCCCTACCCTAGAAGATTAATAGTGCATTTCACTCGTCATTTCATGCGCTTTGAGATGCCGCTTAGCCCAATACGCTATCTGAAATAGGAGCGACGTAAATTGAACAAATGTGATAGAATTTCGCTGAATTCTTATATTAACCAAAATATAAGATGATCTAATCGACTCTCTGATTGCCCTATCATAGAAGTTTAGTAGTGCATTTTACTCGCACTTCTACGCGCTTCAAGATGCCGCCTAGCCTAGTATGCTATCGGAAATAGGAGCGACGTAAGTTGAACAAATGTGATAGAATTTCACTGAATTCTTAAATTAACCTTAATATAAAATGATCTAATCGGGTCTCTGTTTGCCTTACCCTAGAAGTTTAATAGTGCATTTTATTCGCCATTTCATGCGCTTTGAGATGCCGCTTAGCCCAATACGCTATCTGAAATTGGAGCGACGTAAATTGAACAAATGTGATAGAATTTTGCTGAATTCTTAAATTAACCATAATATAAAATGATCTAGTCGGGTCTCTGATTGCCCTATCATAGAAGTTTAATAGTGCCTTTCACTCGTGATTTCATGCGTTTTGAGATGCCGCTTAGCACAATCCGCTATCTGAAATAGGAGCGACGTAAATTGAACAAATGTGATAGAATTTCGCTGAATTCTTATATGAACCAAAATATAAAATGTTGTAATCGGGTCTCCGATAGCCCTATCCTTGAAGTTTCATAGTGCATTTTACTCGCCATTTCATGCGCATTGAGATGCCGCTTAGCCCAATACGCTATCTGAAATATCAGCGACGTAAATTGAACAAATGTGAGAGGATTTCGCTGAATTCTTATATTAACCTTAATGTAAAATGTTCTAATCGGGTCTCTGTTCGCCCTACCCTAGAAGTTTAATAGTGTATTTCACTCGTCATTTCATGCGCTTTGAGATGCCGCTTTGCCCAATACGCTATCTGAAATAGGAGCGACGTAAATTGAACAAATGTGATAGAATTTCCCTGAATTCTTATATTAACCTTAATGTAAAATGATCTAATCGGGTCTCTGTTTGCCTTACCCTAGAAGTTTAATAGTGCATTTTATTCGCCATTTCATGCGCTTAGTGATGCCGCTTAGCCCAATACGCTATCTGAAATAGGAGCGACGTAAATTGAACAAATGTGATAGAATTTACTTGAAATCTTATATTAAACAAAATATAAAATGATCTAATCGGGTCTCTGATTGCCCTATCATAGAAGTTTAGTAGTGCATTTGACTCGCCCTTCCACGCGCTTTAAGATGCCGCCTAGCCCAGTACGCTATCTGAAATAGGAGCGACGTAAGTTGAACAAATGTGATAGAATTTCGCAGAATTCTTAAATTAACCTTAATATAAAGTGATCTAATCGGGTCTCTGTTTGCCTTACCCTAGAAGTTTAATAGTGCATTTTATTCGCCATTTCATGCGCTTTGAGATGCCGCTTAGCCCAATACGCTATCCGAAATTGGAGCGACGTAAATTGAACAAATGTGATAGAATTTTGCTGAATTCTTAAATTAACTGTAATATAAAATGATCTAATCGGGTCTCTATTTGCCCTACCCTAGAAGTTTAACAGTGCATTTGACTCGCCATTCCGCGCGCTTTAAGATGCCGCCTAGCCCAGTACGCTATCTGAAATAGGAGCGACGTAAATTGAACAAATGTGATAGAATTTTGCTGAATTCTTAAATTAACCATAATATAAAATGATCTAATCGGGTCTCTGTTTGCCCTACCCTAGAAGTTTAATAGTGCATTTTACACGCCATTTCATGCGCTTTGAGATGCCGCTTAGCCCAATACGCTATCTGAAATTGGAGCGACGTAAGTTGAACAAATGTTATAGAATTTCGCTGAAATGTTTTATTAACCATAATGTAAAATGATCTAATCGGGTCTCTGTTCGCCCTAGCCTACAAGTTTAATAGAGCATTTTATTCGCCATTTCATGCACTTTGAGATGCTGCGTAGCCCAATACGCTATCTGAAATAGGAGCGACGTAAATTGAACAAATGTGATAGAATTTTCCTGAATTCTTATATTAACCTTAATGTAAAATGATCTAATCGGGTCTCTGTTCGCCCTACCCTAGAAGTTTAATAGTGCATTTCACTCGCCATTTCATGCGCTTTGAGATGCCTCTTAGCCCAATACGCTATCTGAAATAGCAGCGAAGTAAATTGAACAAATGTGATAGAATTACGCTGAATTCTTATATTAACCGTAATATAAAATGATCTAATTGGGTCTCTGTTTGCCTTATCCTAGAAGTTTAATAGTGCATTTTACTCGCCATTCCATGCGCTTTGAGATGCCGCTTAGCCCAATACGCTATCTGAAATAGGAGCGACGTAAATTGAACAAATGTGATAGAATTGCGCTGAATTCTTATATTAACCGTAATATAAAATGATCTAATCGGGTCTCTGTTTGCCTTATCCTAGAAGTTTTATAGTGCATTTTACTCGCCATTTCATGCGCTTAGAGATGCCGCTTAGCCCAATACGCTATCTGAAATAGGAGCGACGTAAATTGAACAAATGTGATAGAATTTCGCCGAATTCTTAAATTAACTATAACATAAAATTATCTAATCGGGTCTCTGTTTGCCCTACCCTAGAAGCTTAATAGTGCATTTTACTCGTCATTTCATGCGCTTTGAGATGCCGCTTAGCCCAATACGCTATCTGAAATAGGAGCAATATAAATTGAACAAATGTGATAGAATTTCGCTGAATTCTTTTATTAACCATAATGTAAAATGATCTAATCGTGTCTCTGTTCGCCCTAGCCCAGAAGTTTAATAGTGCATTTTATTCGCCATTTCATGCGCTTTGAGATGCCGCTTAGCACAATACGCTATCTGAAATAGGAGCAACGTAAATTGAACAAATGTGATAGAATTTCCCTGAAATCTTATATTAAACAAAATATAAAATGATCTAATCGGGTCTCTGATTGCCCTATCATAGAAGTTTAGTAGTGCATTTTGCTCGCCATTCCACGCGCTTTAAGATGCCGCCTAGCCCAGTAAGCTATCTGAAATAGGAGCGACGTAAATTGAACAAATGTGATAGAATTTCCCCGAATTCTTATATTAACCTTAATGTAAAATGATCTGATCGGGTCTCTGTTCGCCCTACCCTAGAAGTTTAATCGTGCATTTTACTCGTCATTTCATGCGCTTTGAGATGCCGCTTAGCCCAGAACGCTATCTAAAATAGGAGCGATATAAATTGAACAAATGTGATAGAATTTCGCTGAATTCTTTTATTAACCATAATGTAAAATGATCTAATCGGGTCTCTGTTTGCCCTAGCCTAGAACTTTAATAGTGCATTGTATTCGCCATTTCATACGCTTTGAGATGCCGCTTAGCCCAATACGCTATCCGAAATAGGAGCGACGTAAATTGAACAAATGTGATAGAATTTCGCCGAATTCTTAAATTAACTATAATATAAAATTATCTAATCGGGTCTCTGTTTGCCCTACCCTAGAAGTTTAATAGTGCATTTTACTCGTCATTTCATGCGCTTTGAGATGCCGCTTAGCCGGAGACGCTATCTGAAATAGGAGCGATGTAAATTGAACAAATGTGATAGAATTTCGCTGAATTATTTTATTAACCATAATGTAAAATGATCTAATCGGGTCTCTGTTCGCCCTAGCCTAGAAGTTTAATAGTGCATTTTATTCGCCATTTCATGCGCTTAGTGATGCCGCTTAGCCCAATACGCTATCTGAAATAGGAGCGACGTAAATTGCACAAATGTGATAGAATTTACTTGAAATCTTATATTAAACAAAATATAAAATGATCTAATCGGGTCTCTGATTGCCCTATCATAGAAGTTTAGTAGTGCATTTGACTCGCCCTTCCACGCGCTTTAAGATGCCGTCTAGCCCAGTACGCTATCTGAAATAGGAGCGACGTAAGTTGAACAAATGTGATAGAATTACGCTGAATTCTTATATTAATCGTAATATAAAATGATCTAATCGGGTCTCTGTTTGCCTTATCCTAGAAGTTTAATAGTGCATTTTACTCGCCATTTCATGCGCTTAGAGATGCCGCTTAGCCCAATACGCGATCAGAACTAGGAGCGACGTAAATTGAAAAAATGTGATAGAATTTCCCTGAATTCTTATATTAACCTTAATGTAAAATGATCTAATCGTGTCTCTGTTCGCCCTACCCTAGAAGTTTAATAGTGCCTTTCACTCGTGATTTAATGCGTTTTGAGATGCCGCTTAGCCCAATACGCTATCTGAAATAGGAGCGACGTAAATTGAATAAATGAGATAGAATTTCGCTGAATTCATATATTAACCCTAATATAAAATGATCTAATCGGGTCTCTGTTTGCCCTACCCTAGAAGTTTAATAGTGCATCTTACTCGCCATTTCTAGCGCTTTGAGATGCCGCTTAGCCCAATACGCAATCTGAAATATCAGCGACGTAAATTGAACAAATGTGATAGAATTTCGCTGAATTCTTATATTAACCAAAATATAAAACGATCTAATCGGCTCTCTGATTGCCCTATCATAGAAGTTTTGTAGTGCATTTTACTCGCCCTTCCACGCGCTTTAAGATGCCGCCTAGCCCAGTACGCTAGCTGAAATAGGAGCGACGTAAATTGAACAAATATGATAGAATTTCAGTGAATTCATTTATTAACCATAATGTAAAATGATCTAATCGGGTCTCTGTTTGCCCTACCCTAGAAGTTTAATAGTGCATTTTACTCGCCATTTCTTGCGCTTTGAGATGCCGCTTAGCCCAATACGCTATCTGAAATATCAGCGACGTAAATTGAATAAATCTGATAGAATTTCGCTGAATTCTTAAATTAACCATAATATAAAATGATTTAATCGGGTCTCTGCTTGCCCTACCCTAGAAGTTTAATAGTGCATTTTGCTCGCCATTTCTTGCGCTTTGAGATGCGACTTAGCCCAATACGCTATCTGAAATGCGAGCGACGTAAATCGAACAAATGTGATAGAGTTTCGCTGAATTCTTATATTAACCTTAATGTAAAATGATCTAATCGGGTCTTTGTTCGCCCTACCCTAGAAGTTTAATAGTGCATTTCACTCGTCATTTCATGCGCATTGAGATGCCGCTTAGGCCAATTCGCTATCTGAAATAGGAGAGACGTAAATTGAACAAATGTGATAGAACTTCGCTGAATTCTTATATTAACCAAAATATAAAATGATCTAATCAGGTCTCTGATTGCCCTATCATAGAAGTTTAACAGTGCATTTTATTCGCCATTCGTCGCGTTTTAAGTTGCCGCCTAGCCCAGTACGCTAGCTGAAATAGGAACGACGTAAATTGAACAAATGTGATAGAATTTCCCTGAATTCTTATCTTAACCTTAATGTAAAATGATCTAATCGGGTCTCTGTTCGCCCTACCCTAGAAGTTTAATAGTGCCTTTCACTCGTGATTTCATGCGTTTTGAGATGCCGCTTAGCCCAATCCGCTATCTGAAATAGGAGCGACGTAAATTGAACAAATGTGATAGAATTTCGCTGAATTCTTATATTAACCAAAATATAAAATGATGTAATCGGGTCTCTGATAGCCCTATCCTAGAAGTTTCATAGTGCATTTTACTCGCCATTTCATGCGCATTGAGATGCCGCTTAGGCCAATACGCTATCTGAAATATCAGCGACGTAAATTGAACAAATGTGAGAGAATTTCGCTGAATTCTTATATTAACCTTAATGTAAAATGTTCTAATCGGGTCTCTGTTCGCCCTACCCTAGAAGTTTAATAGCGTATTTCACTCGTCATTTCATGCGCTTTGAGATGCCGCTTAGCCCAATAAGCTATCTGAAATAGGAGCGACGTAAATTGAACAAATGTGATAGAATGTTGCTGACATCTTAAATTAACCATAATATAAAATGATCTAATCGGGTCTCTGCTTGCCCTACCCTAGAAGTTTAATAGTGCATTTTACTCGCCATTTCATGCGCTTTGAGATGCCGCTTATCCCAATACGCTATCTGTAATTGGAGCGACGTAAGTTGAACAAATGTTATAGAATTTCGCTGAAATGTTTTATTAACCATAATGTAAAATGATCTAATCGGGTCTCTGTTCGCCCTACCCTACAAGTTTAATAGAGCATTTTTTTCGCCATTTCATGCACTTTGAGATGCCGCGTAGCCCAATACGCTATCTGAAATAGGAGCGACGTAAATTGAACAAATGTGATAGAATTTCCCTGAATTCTTATATTAACCTTAATGTAAAATGATCTAATCGGGTCTCTGTTCGCCCTACCCTAGAAGTTTAATAGTGCATTTCACTCGCCATTTCATGCGCTTTGAGATGCCTCTTAGCCCAATACGCTATCTGAAATAGGAGCGACGTAAATTGAACAAATGTGATAGAATTACGCTGAATTCTTATATTAACCGTAATATAAAATGATCTAATCGGGTCTCTGTTTGCCTTATCCTAGAAGTTTAATAGTGCATTTTACTCGCCATTTCACGGGCTTTGAGATGCCGCTTAGCCCAATACGCTATCTGAAATAGGAGCGACGTAAATTGAACAAATGTGATAGAATTTCGCCGAATTCTTAAATTAACTATAATGTAAAATGATCTAATCGGGTCTCTGTTCGCCCTAGCCTAGAAGTTTAATAGTGTATTTTATTCGCCATTTCATGCGCTTAGTGATGCCGCTTAGCCCAATACGCTATCTGAAATAGGAGCGACGTAAATTGAACAAATGTGATAGAATTTACTTGAAATCTTATATTAAACAAAATATAAAATGATCTAATCGGGTCTCTGATTGCCCTATCATAGAAGTTTAGTAGTGCATTTGACTCGCCCTTCCACGCGCTTTAATATGCCGTCTAGCCCAGTACGCTATCTGAAATAGGAGCGCCGTAAGTTGTACAAATGTGATAGAATTACGCTGAATTCTTTTATTAACCATAATGTTAAATGATCTAATCGGGTCTCTGATTGCCCTACCCTAGAAGTTTAATCGTGCATTTTACTCGCCATTTCATGCGCTTTGAGATGCCGCTTAGCCCAATACACTATCTGAAATGGGAGCGACGTAAATTGAACAAATGTGATAGAATTTCGCTGATTTCTTATATTAACTAAAATATAAAATGATCTAATCGGGACTCTGATTGCCCTATCATAGAAGTTTAATAGTGCATTTTACTCGCCATTCCGCGCGCTTTAAGTTGCCGCCTAGCCCAGTACGCTATCTGAAGTAGGAGCTACGCAACTTGAACAAATGTGACCGAATTACGCTGAATTCTTAAATTAACCATAATATGAAATGATCTAATCGGGTCTCTGTTTGCCCTACCCTAGAAGTTTAATAGTGCATTTTACTCGCCATTTCTTGCGCTTTGAGATGCCGCTTAGCCCAATACGCTATCTGAAATAGGAACGACGTAAATTGAACAAATGTGATAGAATTTTGCTGAATTCTTATATTAACCATAATATAAAATGATCTAATCGGGTCTCTGATTGCCCTACCCTAGAAGTTTAATAGTGCATTTTACTCGCCCTTCCACGCGCTTTAAGATGCCGCCTAGCCCAGTACGATAGCTGAAATAGGAACGACGTAAATTGAACAAATGTGATAGAATTTCGCTGAATTCTTAAATTAACCTTAATATAAAATGATCTAATCGGGTCTCTGTTTGCCCAACCCTAGAAGTTTAATAGTGCATTTTACTCGTCATTTCATATGCTTTGACATGCCGCTTAGCCCAATACGCTATCTGAAATAGGAGCGACGTAAATTGAACAAATGTGATAGAATTTCAGTGAATTCATTTATTAACCATAATGTAAAATGATCTAATCGGGTCTCTGTTTGCCCTACCCTAGAAGTTTAATAGTGCATTTTACTCGCCATTTCTTGCGCTTTGAGATGCCGCTTAGCCCAATACGCTATCTGAAATATCAGCGACGTAAATTGAATAAATGTGATAGAATTTCGCTGAATTCTTAAATTAACCATAATATAACATGATCTTATCGGGTCTCTGTTTGCCCTACCCTAGAAGTTTAATAGTGCATTTTCCTCGCCATTTCTTGCGCTTTGAGATGCCGCTTAGCCCAATACGCTATCTGAAATATCAGCGACGTAAATTGAACAAATGTGAGAGAATTTCGCTGAATTCTTATATTAACCTTAATGTAAAATGTTCTAATCGGATCTCTGTTGGCCCTACCCTAGAAGATTAATAGTGCATTTTACTCGCCGTTTCATGCGCTTTGAGATGCCGCTTAGCCCAATACGCTATCTGAAATAGGAGCGACGTAAATTGAACAATTGTGATAGAATTTCGCTGAATTCTTATATTAACCAAAATATAAAATGATCTAATCGGGTCTCTGATTGCCCTATCATAGAAGTTTAATAGTGCCGTTTACTCGCCAATCCACGCGCTTTAAGATTCGGCCTAGCCCAGTACGCTATCTGAAATAGGAGCGACGTAAATTGAACAAATGTGATAGAATTTTGCTGAATTCTTAAATTAACCATAATATAAAATGATCTAATCGGGTCTCTGCTTGCCCTACCCTAGAAGTTTAATAGTCCATTTTGCTCGCCATTTCTTGCGCTTTGAGATGCCACTTAGCCCAATACGCTATCTGAAATGGGAGCGACGTAAATTGAACAAATGTGATAGAGTTTCGCTGAATTCTTATATTAACCTTAATGTAAAATGATCTAATCGGGTCTTTGTTCGCCCTACCCTAGAAGTTTAATAGTGCATTTCACTCGTCATTTCATGCGCATTGAGATGCCGCTTAGGCCAATTGGCTATCTGAAATAGGAGCGACGTAAATTGAACAAATGTGATAGAACTTCGCAGAATTCTTATATTAACCAAAATATAAAATGATCTAATCAGGTCTCTGTTTGCCTTACCCTAGAAGTTTAGTAGTAAATTTTACTCGCCATTTCATGCGATTTGAGATACTGCTTAGCCCAATACGCTATCTGAAATAAGAGCGACGTAAATTGAACAAATGTAATAGAATTTCGCTGAATTCTTAAGTTAACCATAATATGAAATGATCTAATCGGGTCTCTGTTTGCCTTACCCTAGAAGTTTAATAGTGCATTTTACTCGTCATTTCATGCGCTTTGACATGCCGCTTAGCCCAATACGCTATCTGAAATAGGAGCGACGTAAATTGAACAAATGTGATAGAATTTGGCTGAATTCTTAAATTAACCATAATATAAAATGATCTAATCGGGTCTCTGATTGCCCTATCATAGAAGTTTAACAGTGCATTTTACTCGCCCTTCCTCGCGTTTTAAAATGCCGCCTAGCCCAGTACGCTAGCTGAAATAGAAACGACGTAAATTGAAAAAATGTGATAGAATTTCCCTGAATTCTTATCTTAACCTTAATGTAAAATGATCTAATCGGGTCTCTGTTCGCCCTACCCTAGAAGTTTAATAGTGCCTTTCACTCGTGATTTCATGCGTTTTGAGATGCCGCTTAGCCCAATCCGCTATCTGAAATAGGAGCGACGTAAATTGAACAAATGTGATAGAATTTCGCTGAATTCTTATATTAACCAAAATATAAAATGATGTAATCGGGTCTCTGATAGCCCTATCCTAGAAGTTTAATAGTGCATTTTACTCGCCATTTCATGCGCATTGAGATGCCGCTTAGCCCAATACGCTATCTGAAATATCAACGACGTAAATTGAGCAAATGTGAGAGAATTTCGCTGAATTCTTATATTAACCTTAATGTAAAATGTTCTAATCGGGTCTCTGTTCGCCCTACCCTAGAAGTGTAATAGGGTATTTCACTCGTCATTTCATGCGCTTTGAGATGCCGCTTAGCCCAATAAGCTATCTGAAATTGGAGCGACGTAAATTGAACAAATGTGATAGAATTTCGATGAATTCTTAAATTAACCTTAATATAAAATGATCTAGTCGGGTCTCTGTTTGCCCTACCCTAGAAGTTTAGTAGTGCATTTTACTCGACATTTCTCGCGCTTTGAGATGTCGCTCAGCCCAATACGCTATCTGAAATATCAGCGACGTAAATTGAACAAATGTGAGAGAATTTCGCTGAATTCTTATATTAACCTTAATGTAAAATGTTCTAATCGGGTCTCTGTTCGCCCTACCCTAGAAGATTAATAGTGCATTTCACTCGTCATTTCATGCGCTTTGAGATGCCGCTTAGCCCAATACGCTATCTGAAATAGGAGCGACGTAAATTGAACAAATGTGATAGAATTTCGCTGAATTCTTATATTAACCAAAATATAAGATGATCTAATCGACTCACTGATTGCCCTATCATAGAAGTTTAGTAGTGCATTTTACTCGTCCTTCTACGCGCTTCAAGATGCCGCCTAGCCCAGTACGCTATCTGAAATAGGAGCGACGTAAGTTGAACAAATGTGATAGAATTTCACTGAATTCTTAAATTAACCTTAATATAAAATGATCTAATCGGGTCTCTGTTTGCCTTACCCTACAAGTTTAATAGTGCATTTTATTCGCCATTTCATGCGCTTTGAGATGTCGCTTAGCCCAATACGCTATCTGAAATTGGAGCGACGTAAATTGAACAAATGTGATAGAATTTTGCTGAATTCTTAAATTAACCATAATATAAAATGATCTAGTCGGGTCTCTGATTGCCCTATCATAGAAGTTTAATAGTGCCTTTCACTCGTGATTTCATGCGTTTTGAGATGCCGCTTAGCACAATCCGCTATCTGAAATAGGAGCGACGTAAATTGAACAAATGTGATAGAATTTCGCTGAATTCTTATATTAACCAAAATATAAAATGATGTAATCTGGTCTCCGATAGCCCTATCCTAGAAGTTTCATAGTGCATTTTACTCGCCATTTCATGCGCATTGAGATGCCGCTTAGCCCAATACGCTATCTGAAATATCAGCGACGTAAATTGAACAAATCTGAGAGAATTTCGATGAATTCTTATATTAACCTTAATGTAAAATGTTCTAATCGGGTCTCTGTTCGCCCTACCATAGAAGTTTAATAGTGTATTTCACTCGTCATTTCATGCGCTTTGAGATGCCGCTTAGCCCAATACGCTATCTGAAATAGGAGCGACGTAAATTGAACAAATGTGATAGAATTTCCCTGAATTCTTATATTAACCTTAATGTAAAATGATCTAATCGGGTCTCTGTTTGCCTTACCTTAGAAGTTTAATAGTGCATTTTATTCGCCATTTCATGCGCTTTGAGATGCCGCTTAGCCCAATACGCTAACTGAAATAGGAGCGACGTAAATTGAACAAATGTGATAGAATTTACTTGAAATCTTATATTAAACAAAATATAAAATGATCTAATCGGGTCTCTGATTGCCCTATCATAGAAGTTTAGTAATGCATTTGTCTCGCCCTTCCACGCGCTTTAAGATGCCGCCTAGCCCAGTACGCTATCTGAAATAGGAGCGACGTAAATTGAACAAATGTGATAGAATTTTGCTGAATTCTTAAATTAACCTTAATATAAAATGATCTAATCGGGTCTCTGTTTGCCCTACCCTAGAAGTTTAATAGTGCATTTTACACGCCATTTCATGCGCTTTGAGATGCCGCTTAGCCCAATACGCTATCTGAAATTGGAGCGACGTAAGTTGAACAAATGTTATAGAATTTCGCTGAAATGTTTTATTAACCATAATGTAAAATGATCTAATCGGGTCTCTGTTCGCCCTAGCCTACAAGTTTAATAGAGCATTTTATTCGCCATTTCATGCACTTTGAGATGCTGCGTAGCCCAATACGCTATCTGAAATAGGAGCGACGTAAATTGAACAAATGTGATAGAATTTTCCTGAATTCTTATATTAACCTTAATGTAAAATGATCTAATCGGGTCTCTGTTCGCCCTACCCTAGAAGTTTAATAGTGCATTTCACTCGCCATTTCATGCGCTTTGAGATGCCTCTTAGCCCAATACGCTATCTGAAATAGCAGCGACGTAAATTGAACAAATGTAATAGAATTACGCTGAATTCTTATATTAACCGTAATATAAAATGATCTAATCGAGTCTCTGTTTGCCTTATCCTAGAAGTTTAATAGTGCATTTTACTCGCCATTCCATGCGCTTTGAGATGCCGCTTAGCCCTATACGCTATCTGAAATAGGAGCGACGTAAATTGAACAAATGTGATAGAATTGCGCTGAATTCTTATATTAACCGTAATATAAAATGATCTAATCGGGTCTCTGTTTGCCTTATCCTAGAAGTTTTATAGTGCATTTTACTCGCCATTTCATGCGCTTAGAGATGCCGCTTAGCCCAATACGCTAACTGAAATAGGAGCGACGTAAATTGAACAAATGTGATAGAATTTACTTGAAATCTTATATTAAACAAAATATAAAATGATCTAATCGGGTCTCTGATTGCCCTATCATAGAAGTTTAGTAGTGCATTTGACTCGCCCTTCCACGCGCTTTAAGATGCCGCCTAGACCAGTACGCTATCTGAAATAGGAGCGACGTAAGTTGAACAAATGTGATAGAATTTCGCTGAATTCTTAAATTAACCTTAATATAAAATGATCTAATCGGGTCTCTGTTTGCCTTACCCTAGAAGTTTAATAGTGCATTTTATTCTTCATTTCATGCGCTTTGAGATGCCGCTTAGCCCAATACGCTATCCGAAATTGGAGCGACGTAAATTGAACAAATGTGATAGAATTTGGCTGAATTCTTAAATTAACCATAATATAAAATGATCTAATCGGGTGTCTGATTGCCCTATCATAGAATTTTAACAGTGCATTTTACTCGACATTCCTCGCGTTTTAAGATGCCGCCTAGCCCAGTACGCTAGATGAAATAGAAACGACGTAAATTGAAAAAATGTGATAGAATTTCGCTGAATTCTTATATTAACCAAAATATAAAATGATCTAATCGGGTCGCTGATTGCCCTATCATAGAAGTTTATATAGTGCATTTTACTCGCCATTCCACGCGCTTTAAGATGCCGCCTAGCCCAGTACGCTATCTGAAATAGGAACAACGTAAATTGAGCAATTGTGATAGAATTTTACTGAATTCTTAAATTAACTATAATATAAAATGATCTAATCGGGTCTCTATTTGCCCTACCCAGAAGTTTAATAGTGCATTTTACTCACCATTTCATGCGCTTTGAGATGCCGCCTAGCCCAGTACGCTATCTGAAATAGGAACAACGTAAATTGAACAATTGTGATAGAATTTTGCTGAATTCTTAAATTAACTATAATATAAAATGATCTAATCGGGTCTCTATTTGCCCTACCCTAGAAGTTTAACAGTGCATTTTACTCGCCATTCCGCGCGCTTTAAGATGCCGCCTAGCCCAGT
This sequence comes from Macropis europaea, assembly GCA_916610135.2. NCBI lineage: Eukaryota > Metazoa > Arthropoda > Insecta > Hymenoptera > Melittidae > Macropis > Macropis europaea. Next base: position 478,023 of record CAKAJE020000008.1, on the reverse strand, counting down.
ACGCTATCTGAAATAGAAGCGACGTAAATTGAACAAATGTGATAGAATTTTGCTGAATTCTTAAATTAACCATAATATAAAATGATATAATCGGGTCTCTGTTTGCCCTACCCTAGAAGTTTAATAGTGCATTTTACACGCCATTTCATGCGCTTTGAGATGCCGCTTAGCCCAATACGCTATCTGAAATAGCAGCGACGTAAATTGAACAAATGTGATAGAATTACGCTGAATTCTTATATTAACCGTAATATAAAATGATCTAATCGGGTCTCTGTTTGCCTTATCCTAGAAGTTTTATAGTGCATTTTACTCGCCATTTCATGCGCTTAGAGATGCCGCTTAGCCCAATACGCTATCTGAAATAGGAGCGACGTAAATTGAACAAATGTGATAGAATTTCGCCGAATTCTTAAATTAACTATAATATAAAATTATCTAATCGTGTCTCTGTTTGCCCTACCCTAGAAGCTTAATAGTGCATTTTACTCGTCATTTCATGCGCTTTGAGATGCCGCTTAGCCCAATACGCTATCTGAAATAGGAGCAATGTAAATTGAACAAATGTGATAGAATTTCGCTGAATTCTTTTATTAACCATAATGTAAAATGATCTAATCGTGTCTCTGTTCGCCCTAGCCCAGAAGTTTAATAGTGCATTTTATTCGCCATTTCATGCGCTTTGAGATGCCGCTTAGCACAATACGCTATCTGAAATAGGAGCAACGTAAATTGAACAAATGTGATAGAATTTCCCTGAAATCTTATATTAAACAAAATATAAAATGATCTAATCGGGTCTCTGATTGCCCTATCATAGAAGTTTAGTAGTGCATTTTGCTCGCCATTCCACGCGCTTTAAGATGCCGCCTAGCCCAGTAAGCTATCTGAAATAGGAGCGACGTAAATTGAACAAATGTGATAGAATTTCTCCGAATTCTTATATTAACCTTAATGTAAAATGATCTGATCGGGTCTCTGTTCGCCCTAGCCTAGAACTTTAATAGTGCATTTTATTCGCCATTTCATACGCTTTGAGATGCAACTTAGCCCAGTACGCTATCCGAAATAGGAGCGACGTAAATTGAACAAATGTGATAGAATTTCCCTGAAATCTTATATTAAACAAAATATAAAATGATCTAATCGGGTCTCTGATTGCCCTATCATAGAAGTTGAGTAGTGCATTTTACTCGCCATTCCACGCGCTTTAAGATGCCGCCTAGCCCAGTACGCTATCTGAAATAGGAGCGACGTAAGTTGAACAAATGTGATAGAATTACGCTGAATTCTTATATTAACCGTAATATAAAATGATCTAATCGGGTCTCTGTTTGCCTTATCCTAGAAGTTTAATACTGCATTTTACTCTCCATTTCATGCGCTTTGAGATGCCGCTTAGCCCAATACGCTATCTGAAATAGGAGCGACGTAAATTGAACAAATGTGATAGAATTTCGCTGAATTCTTAAATTAACCATAACATAAAATGATCTAATCGGGTCTCTGTTTGCCCTACCCTAGAAGTTTAATAGTGCATTTTACTCCTCATTTCATGCGCTTTGAGATGCCATTCGCCCAATACGCTATCTGAAATAGGAGCGACGTAAATTGAACAAACGTGAGAGAATTTCGCAGAACTCTTAAATTCACTATAATATAAAATGATCTAATCGGGTCTCTGTTTGATCTACCCTAGAAGTTTAATTGTGCATTTTACTCGCCATTTCATGCTCTTTGAGATGCCGCTTATCCCAATACGCTATCTGAAATAGGAGCGACGTAAGTTGAACAAATGTGATAGAATTTCGCTGAATTTTTATATTAACCGTAATATAAAACTATCTAATCGGGTCTCTGTTTGCCTTATCCTAGAAGTTTAGTATTGCATTTTACTCGCCATTTCATGCGCTTTGAGATGCCGCTTAACCCAATACGCTATCTGAAATAGGAGCGACGTAAATAGAACAAATGTGATAGAATTTCGCTGAATTCTTATATTAACCAAAATATAAAATGATCTAATCGGGTCTCCGATTGCCCTATCATAGAAGCTTAATAGTGCATTTTACTCGCCATTCCACGCGCTTTAAGATGCCGCCTAGCCCAGTATGCTGTCTGAAATAGGAACGACGTAAATCGAACAAATGTGATAGAATTTTGCTGAATTCTTAAATTAACCATAATGTAAAATGATCTAATCGGGTCTCTGATTGCCCTATCATAGAAGTTGAGTAGTGCATTTTACTCGCCATTCCACGCGCTTTGAGATGCCGCTTATCCCAATACGCTATCTGAAATAGGAGCGACGTAAATTCAACAAATGTGATAGAATTTCGCTGAATTCTTAAATTAACTATAATATAAAATGATCTAATCGGGTCACTGATTGCCCTAGCCTAGAAGTTTAATAGTTGATTTTACTCGCCATTCCACGCGCTTTAAGGTGCCGCCTTGCCCAGTACGCTATCTGAAATAGGAGCGACCTAAATTCAACAAATGTGAGAGAATTTCGCTGAATTCTTTTATTAACCATAATGTGAAATGATCTAATCGGGTCTCTGTTTGCCCTACCCTAGAAGTTTAATAGTGCATTTTACTCGCCATTTCATGCGCTTTGAGATGGCGCTTAGCCCAATACACTATCTGAAATAGGAGCAACGTAAATTGAACAAATGTGATAGAATTTCGCTGAATCCTTATATTAACCTTAATGTAAAATGATCTAATCGGGTCTTTGTTCGCCCTACCCTAGAAGTTTAATAGTGCATTTCACTCGACATTTCATGCGCTTTGAGATGCCGCTTAGCCGAATAAGCTATCTGAAATAGGAGCGACGTAAATTGAACAAATGTGATAGACTTTCGCTGATTTCTTACATTAACCAAAATATAAAATGATCTAATCTGGTCTCTGATTGCCCTATCATAGAAGTTGAGTAGTGCATTTTACTCGCCATTCCACGCGATTTAAGATGCCGCCTAGCCGAGTACGCTATCTGAAATAGGAGCGACGTAAGTTGAACAAATGTGATAGAATTTTGCTGAATTCTTAAATTAACCATAATATAAAATGATCTAATTGGGTCTCTGTTTGCCCTACCCTAGAAGTTTAATAGTGCATTTCACTCGTCATTTCATGCGCTTTGAGATGCCGCTTAGCCCAATAAGCTATCTGAAATAGGAGCGACGTAAATTGAACCAATGTGATAGAATTTCCCTGAATTCTTATATTAACATTAATGTAAAATGATCTAATCGGGTCTCTGTTCGCCCTACCCTAGAAGTTCAATAGTGTATTTCACTCGTCATTTCATGCGCTTTGAGATGCCGCTTAGCCCAATAAGCGATCTGAAATAGGAGCGACGTAAATTGAACAAATGTGATAGAATTTCGCAGAATTCTTATATTAACCAAAATATAAAATGATCTAATCGGGTCCCTGATTGCCCTATGATAGAAGTTTAATAGTGCATTTTACTCGCCATTCCACGCGCTTTAAGACGCCGCCTAGCCCAGTACGCTATCTGAAATAGGAGCGACGTAAATTGAACAAATGTGATAGAATTTTGCTGAATTCTTAAATTAACCATAATATAAAATGATCTAATCTGGTCTCTGTTCGCCCTACCATAGAAGTCTAATAGTGCATTTCACACGCCATGCCACGCGCTTTGAGATGCCGCATAGCCCAGTACGCTATCTGAAATAGGAGCGACGTAAATTGAACAAACGTGATAGAATTTCCCCGAATTCTTATATTAACCTTAATGTAAAATGATCTGTTCGGGTCTCTGTTCGCCCTACCATAGAAGTTTAATCGTGCATTTTACTCGTCGTTTCATGCGCTTTGAGATGCCGCTTAGCCCAGAACGCTACCTGAAATAGGAGCGATATAAATTGAACAAATGTGATAGAATTTCGCTGAATTCTTTTATTAACCATAATGTAAAATGATCTAATCGGGTCTCTGTTCGCCCTAGCCTAGAACTTTAATAGTGCATTTTATTCGCCATTTCATACGCTTTGAGATGCCGCTTAGCCCAATACGCTATCTGAAATAGGAGCGACGTAAATTGAACAAATGTGATAGAATTTCCGTGAATCCTTATATTAACCTTAATGTAAAATGATCGAATCGGGTCTCTGTTCGCCCTACCATAGAAGTCTAATGGTGCATTTCAACCGCCATATCATGCGCTTTGAGATGCCGCCTAGCCCAGTACGCTATCTGAAATAGCAGCGACGTAAGTAGAACAAATGTGATAGAATTACGCTAAATTCTTAAATTAACTATAATATAAAGTTATCTAATCGGGTCACTGTTTGCCCTACCCTAGAAGTTTAATACTGCATTTTACTGGTCATTTCATGAGCTTTGAGATGCCGCTTATCCCAATACGCTATCTGAACTAGGAGCGATGCAAATTGAACAAATGTGATAGAATTTCGCTGAATTCTTTTATTAACCATAATGTAAAATGATCTAATCGGGTCTCTGTTCGCCCTACCCTAGAAGTTTAATAGTGCATTTCACTCGCCATTTCATGCGCTTTCAGATGCCGCTTAGCCCAATACGCTATCTGAAATAGGAGCGACGTAAATTGAACAAATGTGATAGATTTTTCCCTGAAATCTTATATTAAACAAAATATACAATGATCTAATCGGGTCTCTGATTGCCTATCATAGAAGTTTAGTAGTGCATTTTGCTCGCCATTCCACGCGCTTTAAGATGCCGCCTAGCCCAGTACGCTATCTGAAATAGGAGCGACGTAAATTGAACAAACGTGATAGAATTTCCCCGAATTCTTATATTAACCTTAATGTAAAATGATCTGATCGGGTCTCTGTTCGCCCTACCATAGAAGTTTAATCGTGCATTTTACTCGTCGTTTCATGCGCTTTGAGATGCCGCTTAGCCCAGAACGCTATCTGAAATAGCAGCGATATAAATTGAACAAATGTGATAGAATTTCGCTGAATTCTTTTATTAACCATAATGTAAAATGATGTAATCGGGTCTCTGTTCGCCCTAGCCTAGAACTTTAATAGTGCATTTTATTCGCCATTTCATACGCTTTGAGATGCCGCTTAGCCCAATACGCTATCCGAAATAGGAGCGACGTAAATTGAACAAATGTGATAGACTTTCGCTGATTTCTTATATTAACCAAAATATAAAATGATCTAATCGGGTCTCTGATTGCCCTATCATAGAAGTTGAGTAGTGCATTTTACTCGCCAGTCCACGCGCTTTAAGATGCCGCCTTGCCCATTATGCTATCTGAAATAGGAGCAACGTAAGTTGAACAAATGTGAGAGAATTTCGCTGAACTCTTAAATTCACTATAATATAAAATGATCTAATCGGGTCTCTGTTTGATCTACCCTAAAAGTTTAATTGTGCATTTTACTCGCCATTTCATGCGCTTTGAGATGCCGCTTATCCCGATACGCTATCTGAAATAGGAGCGACGTAAGTTGAACAAATGTGATAGAATTACGCTGAATTCTTATATTAACCGTAATATAACATGATCTCACCGGGTCTCTGTTTGCCTTATCCTAGAAGTGTAACAGTGCATTTTACTCGCCGTTTCATGCGCTTTGAGATGCCGCTTAGCTCAACACGCTATCTGAAATAGGAGCGACGTAAACAGAACAAATGTGATAGAATTTCGCTGAATTCTTTTATTAACCATAATGTGAAATGATCTAATCGGGTCTCTGTTCGCCCTAGCCTAGAAGTTTAATAGTGCATTTTATTCGCCATTTCATGCGCTTTGAGATTCCGCTTAGCCCAATACGCTATCTGAAATAGGAGCGACGTAAATAGAACAAATGTGATAGAATTTCGCTGAATTCTTATATTGACCAAAATATAAAATGATCTAATCGGGTCTCCGATTGCCCTATCATAGAAGCTTAATAGTGCATTTTACTCGCCATTCCACGCGCTTTAAGATGCCGCTTAGCCCAGTATGCTGTCTGAAATAGGAACGACGAAAATCGAACAAATGTGATAGAATTTCGCTGAATTCTTTTATTAACCATGATGTAAAATGATCTAATCGGGTCTCTGTTCGCCCTAGCCTACAAGTTTAATAGTGCATTTTACTCGTCATTTCATGCGCTTTGAGATGCCGCTTAGCCCAATATGCTGTCTGAAATAGGAACGACGTAAATCGAACAAATGTGATAGAATTTCGCTGAATTCTTTTATTAACCATGATGTAAAATGATCTAATCGGGTCTCTGTTCGCCCTAGCCTACAAGTTTAATAGTGCATTTTACTCGTCATTTCATGCGCTTTGAGATGCCGCTTAGCCCAATACGCTATCTGAAATAGGAGCGATATAAATTGACCTAATGTGATAGAATTTTGCTGAATTCTTATATTAACCAAAATATAAAATGATCTATTAGGGTCTATGTTTGCCCTACCCTAGAAGTTTAATAGTGCATTTTACTCGCCATTTCATGCGCTTTGAGATGGCGCTTAGCCCAATACACTATCTGAAATAGGAGCGACGTAAATTGAACAAATGTGATAGAATTTCGCTGAATCCTTATATTAACCTTAATGTAAAATGATCTAATCGGGTCTTTGTTCGCCCTACCCTAGAAGTTTAATAGTGCATTTCACTCGACATTTCATGCGCTTTGAGATGCCGCTTAGCCGAATAAGCTATCTGAAATAGGAGCGACGTAAATTGAACAAATGTGATAGACTTTCGCTGATTTCTTATATTAACCAAAATATAAAATGATCTAATCTGGTCTCTGATTGCCTTATCCTAGAAGTTTAGTATTGCATTTTACTCGCCATTTCATGCGCTTTGAGATGCCGCTTAGCCCAATACGCTATCTGAAATAGGAGCGACGTAAATTCAACAAATGTGAGAGAATTTCGCTGAACTCTTAAATTCACTATAATATAAAATGATCTAATCGGGTCTCTGTTAGATCTACCCTAAAAGTTTAATTGTGCATTTTACTCGCCATTTCATGCTCTTTGAGATGCCGCTTATCCCGATACGCTATCTGAAATAGGAGCGACGTAAATTGAACAAATGTGATAGAATTTCCCTGAAATCTTATATTATAGAAAATATAAAATGATCTAATCGGGTCTCTGATTGCCCTATCATAAAAGTTTAGCAGTGTATTTTACTCGCCATTCCACGCGCTATAAGATGCCGCCTAGCCTAGTACGCTATCTGAAATAGGAGCGACGTAAGTTGAACAGATGTGATAGAATTACGCTGCATTCTTATATTAACCGTAATATAAAATGATCTAATCGGGTCTCTGTTTGCCCTACCCTAGAAGTTTAACAGTGAATTTTACTCGCCATTCCACGCCCTTTATGATGCCGCCGAGCCCAGTACGCTATCTGAAATACGAACGACGTAAATTGAACAAAGGTGATAGAATTTCCCTGAATTCTTATATTAACCTTAATGTAAAATGATCTAATCGGGTCTCTGTTCGCCCTACCATAGAAGTCTAATAGTGCATTTTACTCGCCATTTCATGCGCTTTGAGATGCCGCTTAGCCCAATAGGCTATTTGAAATAGGAGCGACGTAAATTGAACAAATGAGATAGAATTACGCTGAATTCTTATATTAACCGTAATATAAAATGATTTAATCGGGTCTCTGTTTGCCTTATCCTAGAAGTTTAATAGTGCGTTTTACTCGCCATTTCATGCGCTTTGAGATGCCGCTTAGCCCAATACGCTATCTGAAATAGGAGCGACGTAAATTGAACAAATGTGATAGAATTTCGCTGAATTCTTAAATTAACCATAATATAAAATGATCTAATTGGGTCTCTGTTTGCCCTACCCTAGAAGTTTAATAGTTCATTTTACTCGCCATTTCTTGCGCTTTGAGATGCCGCTTATCCCAATACGCTATCTGAAATATGAGCGACGTAAATTGAACAAATGTGATAGAATTTCCCTGAATTCTTATATTAACATTAATCTAAAATGATCTAATCGGGTCTCTGTTTGCCCTACCCTAGAAGTTTAATAGTGCATTTCACTCGTCATTTCATGCGCTTTGAGATGCCGCTTAGCCCAATAAGCTATCTGAAATAGGAGCGACGTAAATTGAACAAATGTGATAGAATTTCGCAGAATTCTTATATTAACCAAAATATAAAATGATCTAATCGGGTCCCTGATTGCCCTATGATAGAAGTTTAATAGTGCATTTTACTCGCCATTCCACGCCGTTTAAGACGCCGCCTAGCCCAGTACGCTATCTGAAATAGGAGCGACGTAAATGGAACAAATGTGATAGAATTTTGCTGAATTCTCAAATTAACCATAATATAAAATGATCTAATCGGGTCTCTGTTCGCCCTACCATAGAAGTCTAATAGTTCATTTCACTCCCCATGCCACGCGCTTTAAGATGCCGCCGAGCGCAGTACGCTATGTGAAATAGGAACGACGTAAATTGAACAAATGTGATAGAATTTTGCTGAATTCTTAAATTAACCATAATATAAAATGATCTAATCGGTTCTCTGTTTGCCTTATCCTAGAAGTTTAGTATTGCATTTTACTCGCCATTTCATGCGCTTTGAGATGCCGCTTAGCCCAATACGCTATCTGAAATAGGAGCGACGTAAATTCAACAAATGTGATAGAATTTCGCTGAATTCTTAAATTAACTATAATATAAAATGATCTAATCGGGTCACTGATTGCCCTAGCCTCGAAGTTTAATAGTTGATTTTACTCGCCATTCCACGCGCTTTAAGGTGCCGCCTAGCACAGTACGCTATCTGAAATAGGAGCGACCTAAATTCAACAAATGTGAGAGAATTTCGCTGAACTCTTAAATTCACTATAATATAAAATGATCTAATCGGGTCTCTGTTTGATCTACCCTAAAAGTTTAATTGTGCATTTTACTCGCCATTTCATGCTCTTTGAGATGCCGCTTATCCCGACACGCTATCTGAAATAGGAGCGACGTAAGTTGAACAAATGTGATAGAATTTCGCTGAATTCTTAACTTAACCATAATATAAAATTATCTAATCGGGTCTCTGTTTGCCTTACCCTAGAAGTTTAATAGTGCATATTACTCGCCATTTCATGCGATTTGAGATGCCGCTTAGCCCAATACGCTATCTGAAATATCAGCGACGTAAATTGAACAAATGTGACAGAATTTCGCTGAATGCTTATACTAATCTTAATGTAAAATGATCTAATCGGGTCTTTGTTCGCCCTACCCTAGAAGTTTAATAGTGCATTTCACTCGCCATTCCACGCGATTTAAGATGCCGCCTAGCCCAATACACTATCTGAAATAGGAGCGACGTAACTTGAACAAATGTGATAGAATTACGCTGCATTCTTATATTAACCGTAATATAAAATGATTTAATCGGGTCTCTGTTTGCCTTATCCTAGAAGTTTAATAGTGCATTTTACTCGCCATTTCATGCGCTTTGAGATGCCGCTTAGCCCAATACGCTATTTGAAATAGGAGCGACGTAAATTGAACAAATGTGATAGAATTTCCCTGAATTCTTATATTAACATTAATCTAAAATGATCTAATCGGGTCTCTGTTTGCCCTACCCTAGAAGTTTAATAGTGCATTTCACTCGTCATTTCATGCGCTTTGAGATGCCGCTTAGCCAATAAGCTATCTGAAATAGGAGCGACGTAAATTGAACCAATGTGATAGAATTTCCCTGAATTCTTATATTAACATTAATGTAAAATGATCTAATCGGGTCTCTGTTCGCCCTACCCTAGAAGTTCAATAGTGTATTTCACTCGTCATTTCATGCGCTTTGAGATGCCGCTTAGCCCAATAAGCGATCTGAAATAGGAGCGACGTAAATTGAACAAATGTGATAGAATTTCGCAGAATTCTTATATTAACCAAAATATAAAATGATCTAATCGGGTCCCTGATTGCCCTATGATAGAAGTTTAATAGTGCATTTTACTCGCCATTCCACGCGCTTTAAGACGCCGCCTAGCCCAGTACGCTATCTGAAATAGGAGCGACGTAAATTGAACAAATGTGATAGAATTTTGCTGAATTCTTAAATTAACCATAATGTAAAATGATCTAATCTGGTCTCTGTTCGCCCTACCATAGAAGTCTAATAGTGCATTTCACACGCCATGCCACGCGCTTTAAGATGCCGCCGAGCCCAGTACGCTATGTGAATTAGGAACGACGTAAATTGAACAAATGTGATAGAATTTTGCTGAATTCTTAAATTAACCATAATATAAAATGATCTAATCGGGTCTCTGTTTGCCCTACCCTAGAAGTTTAATAGTGCATTTTACTCGACATTTCATGCGCCTTCAGATGCCGCTTAGCCCAATACGCTATCTGAAATAGGAGCGACGTAAATTGAACAAATGTGATAGAATTTCGCTGATTTCTTAAACTAACCATAATATAAAATGGTCTAATCGGGTCTCTGTTTGCCCTACCCTAGAAGTTTAATAGTGCATTTCACTCGTCATTTCATGCGCTTTGAGATGCCGCTAAGCACAATACGCTATCTGAAATAGGAGCGACGTAAATTGAACAAACGTGAGAGAATTTCGCTGAACTCTTAAATTCACTATAATATAAAATGATCTAATCGGGTCTCTGTTTGATCTACCCTAGAAGTTTAATTGTGCATTTTACTCGCCATTTCATGCTCTTTGAGATGCCGCTTATCCCAATACGCTATCTGAAATAGGAGCGACGTAAGTTGAACAAATGTGATAGAATTACGCTGAATTCTTATTTTAACCGTAATATAAAATGATATAATCGGGTCTCTGTTTGCCTTATCCTAGAAGTTTGATAGTGCATTTCACTCGCCATTTCATGCGCTTTGAGATGCCGCTTAGCCCAATACGCTATCTGAAATAGGAGCGACGTAAATTGAACAAATGTGATAGAATTTCGCTGAATTCTTAAATTAACTATAATATAAAGTTATCTAATCGGGTCTCTGTTTGCCCTTCCCTAGAAGTTTAATACTGCATTTTACTTGTCATTTCATGAGCTTTGAGCTGCCGCTTATCCCAATACACTATCTGAAATAGGAGCGATGCAAATTGAACAAATGTGATAGAATTTCGCTGAATTCTTTTATTAACCATAATGTAAAATGATCTAATCGGGTCTCTGTTCGCCCTACCCTAGAAGTTTAATAGTGCATTTCACTCGTCATTTCATGCGCTTTGAGATGCCGCTTAGCCCAATACGCTATCCGAAATAGGAGCGACGTAAATTGAACAAATGTGATAGACTTTCGCTGATTTCTTATATTAACCAAAATATAAAATGATCTAATCGGGTCTCTGATTGCCCTATCATAAAAGTTTAGCAGTGCATTTTACTCGCCATTCCACGCGCTATAAGATGCCGCCTAGCCTAGTACGCTATCTGAAATAGGAGCGACGTAAGTTGAACAGATGTGATAGAATTACGCTGAATTCTTATATTAACCGTAATATAAAATGATCTAATCGGGTCTCTGTTTGCCCTATCATAGAAGTTTAATAGTGCATTTTACTCGCCATTTCATTTGCTTTGATGTGCCGCATAGCCCAATACGCTATCTGGAATAGGAGCGACGTAAATTGAACAAATGTGATAGAATTTCCCTGAATTCTTATATTAACCTTAATGTAAAATGATCTAATCGGGTCTCTGTTCGCCCTACCATAGAAGTCTAATAGTGCATTTTACTCGCCATTTCATGCGCTTTGAGATGCCGCTTAGCCCAATACGCTATTTGAAATAGGAGCGACGTAAATTGAACAAATGTGATAGAATTTCCGTGAATTCTTATATTAACCTTAATGTAAAATGATCTAATCGGGTCTCTGGTCGCCCTAGCCTAGAAGTTTAATAGTGCATTTTATTCGCCATTTCATGCGCTTTGAGATGCCGCTTAGCCCAATACGCTATCTGAAATAGGAGCGACGTAAATTGAACAAATGTGTTAGAATTTCCCTGAAATCTTATATTAAACAAAATATAAAATGATCTAATCGGGTCTCTGATTGCCCTATCATAGAAGTTGAGTAGTGCATTTTACTCGCCAGTTCACGCGCTTTAAGATGCCGCTTAGCCCAATAAGCTATCTGAAATAGGAGCGACGTAAATTGAACAAATGTGATAGAATTTCGCTGAATTCTTATATTAACCAAAATATAAAATGATCTAGTCGGGCCTCTGATTGACCTATCATAGCAGTTTAATAGTACATTTTGCTCGCCTTTCCACGCGCTTTAAGATGCCGCCTAGCCCAGTACCCTATCTGAAATTGGATCGACGGAAATTGAACAAATGTGATAGAATTTTGCTGACATCTTAAATTAACCATAATATAAAATGATCTAATCAGGTCCCTGCTTGCCCTACCCTAGAAGTTTAATAGTGCATTTTGCTCGCCATTTCTTGCGCTTTGAGATGCCGCTTATCCCAATACGCTATCTGAAATAGGAGCGACGTAAATTGAACAAATGTGATAGGATTTCGCTGAATTCTTATATTAACCTTAATGTAAAATGATCTAATCGGGTCTTTGTTCGCCCTACCCTAGAAGTTTAAAAGTGCGTTTCACTTGCCATTTCATACGCTTTCAGATGCCGCTTAGCCCAATACGCTATCTGAAATAGGAGCGACGTAAATTGAACAAATGTGATAGAATTTCCCTGAAATCTTATATTAAACAAAATATACAATGATCTAATTGGGTCTCTGATTGCCTATCATAGAAGTTTAGTAGTGCATTTTGCTCGCCATTCCACGCGCTTTAAGATGCCGCCTAGCCCAGTACGCTATCTGAAATAGGAGCGATATAAATTGAACAAATGTGATAGAATTTCGCTGAATTCTTTTATTAACCATAATGTAAAATGATCTAATCGGGTCTTTGTTCGCCCTACCCTAGAAGTTTAAAAGTGCGTTTCACTCGCCATTTCATACGCTTTCAGATGCCGCTTATCCCAATACGCTATCTGAAATAGGAGCGACGTAAATTGAACAATCGTGATAGAATTTCCCCGAATTCTTATATTAACCTTAATGTAAAATGATCTGTTCGGGTCTCTGTTCGCCCTACCATAGAAGTTTAATCGTGCATTTTACTCGTCGTTTCATGCGCTTTGAGATGCCGCTTAGCCCAGAACGCTACCTGAAATAGGAGCGATATAAATTGAACAAATGTGATAGAATTTCGCTGAATTCTTTTATTAACCATAATGTAAAATGATCTAATCGGGTCTCTGTTCGGCCTAGCCTAGAACTTTAATAGTGCATTTTATTCGCCATTTCATACGCTTTGATATGCCGCTTAGCCCAATACGCTATCTGAAATAGGAGCGACGTAAATTGAACAAATGTGATAGAATTTCCGTAAATCCTTATATTAACCTTAATGTAAAATGATCGAATCGGGTCTCTGTTCGCCCTACCATAGAAGTCTAATGGTGCATTTCACTCGCCATATCATGCGCTTTGAGATGCCGCCTAGCCCAGTACGCTATCTGAAATAGCAGCGACGTAAGTTGAACAAATGTGATAGAATTACGCTAAATTCTTAAATTAACTATAATATAAAGTTATCTAATTGGGTCTCTGTTTGCCCTACCCTAGAAGTTTAATACTGCATTTTACTTGTCATTTCATGAGCTTTAAGATGCCGCTTATCCCAATACGCTATCTGAAATAGGAGCGA
>CAKAJE020000008.1:231833-463776 GCA_916610135.2 Macropis europaea | reverse complement strand
GGGGTCACTGATTGCCCTATCATCAAAGTTTAATAGTGCATTTTACCCGCCATTCCACGCGCTTTAAGATGCCGCCTAGCCCAGTACGCTATCTGAAATAGGAGTGACGTTAATTGAACAAATGTGATAGAATTTAGCTGAATTCTTAAATTAACCATAATACAAAATGATCTAATCGGGTCTCTGCTTGCCCTACCCTAGAAGTTTAATAGTGCATTTTACTCGCCATTTCATGCGGTTTGAGATGCCGCTTAGCCCAATACGCTATCTGAAATAGGAGCGACGTAAATTGAACAAATGTGATAGAATTACGCTGAATTCTTATATTAACCGTAATATAAAATGATCTAACCGGGTCTCTGTTTGCCTTACCCCAGAAGTTTAATAGTGCATTTTACTCGCCATTTCATGCGCTTTGAGATGCCGCTTAGCCCAATACGCTATCTGATATAGGAGCGACGTAAATTGAACAAATGTGATAGAATTACGTTGAATTCTTATATTAACCAAAATATAAAATGATCTAATCGGGTCTCTGATTGCCCTATCATCGAAGTTTAATAGTGCATTTCACTCGCCATTCCACGCGCTTTAGGGTGCCGCCTAGCGCAGTACGCTATCTTAAATAGGAGCGACGTAAATTGAACAAATGTGATAGAATTTTGCTGAATTCTTAAATTAACCATAATACAAAATGATCTAATCGGGTCTCTGTTTGCCCTACCCTAGAAGTATAATAGTGCATTTTACTCCTCATTTCATGCGCTTTGAGATGCCGGTTAGCCCAATACGCTATCTGAAATATGAGCGACGTAAATTGAACAAATGTGATAGAATTTCCCTGAAATCTTATATTAAACAAAATATAAAATGATCTAATCGGGTCTCTGATTGCCCTATCATAGAAGTTTAGCAGTGCATTTTACTCGCCATTTCATGCGCTTTGAGATGCCGCTTATCCCAATACGCTATCTGAAATAGGAACGACGTAAATTGAACAAATGTGATAGAACTTCCCTGAAATCTTATATTAAACAAAATATAAAATGGTCTAATCGGGTCTCTGATTGCCCTATCATAGAAGTTTAGTAGTGCATTTTGCGCGCCCTTCCACGCGCTTTATGATGCCGCTTAGCCCAGTACGGTATCTGAAATAGGAGCGACGTAAATTGAACAAATGTGATAGAATTACGCTGAATTCTTATATTAACCGTAACATAAAATGATCTAATCGGGTCTCTGTTTGCCTTACCCTAGAGGTATAATAGTGCATTTTACTCGCCATTTCATGCGCTTTGAGATGCCGGTTAGCCCAATACGCTATCTGATATAGGAGCGACGTAAATTGAACAAATGTGATAGAATCCCGCTGAATTCTCAAATTAACCATAATATAGAATGATATAATCGGGTATCTGTTTTCCCTACCCTAGAAGTTTAATAGTGCATTTTACTCGCCATTTCATGCGCTTTGAGATGCCGCTTAGCCCAATACGCTATCTGAAATAGGAGCGACGTAAATTGAACAAATGTGATAGAATTTCGCTGAATTCTTAAATTAACCGTAATATAAAATCATCTAATCGGGTCTCTGTTTGCCCTACCCTAGAAGTTTAATAGTGCATTTTACTCGCCATTCCACGCGCTTTAAGATGCCGTTTAGTCCAGTACGCTATCTGAAATAGGAGCGACGTAAGATAAACAAATGTGATGGAATTTTGCTGTATTCTTAAATTAACCATAATATAAAATGATCTAATCGGGTCTCTGTTTGCCCTACCCTAGAAGTTTAATAGTGCATTTCACTCGTCATTTCATGCGCTTTGAGATGCCGCTAAGCCTAATAAGCTATCTGAAATAGGAGCGACGTAGATTGAACAAATGTGATAGAATTTCGCTGAATTCTTATATTAACCAAAATATAAAATGATCTAATCGGGTCTCTGATTGCCCTATCATAGATGATTAATAGTGCATTTTACTCGCCACTCCACGCGCTTTAGGATGCCGCCTAGCCCAGTACGCTATCTAAAATAGGAGCGACGTAAATTGAACAAATGTGATAGAATTTTGCTGAATTCTTAAATTAACCATAATATAAAATGATCTAATCGGGTCTCTGTTTGCCCTACCCTAGAAGTTTAATAGTGCATTTTACTCGCCATTTCATGCGCTTTGAGTTGCCGCTTGGCCCAATACGCTATCTGAAATAGGAGTGACGTAAATTGAACAAATGTGATAGAATTTCGCTGAATTGTTAAATTAACCATAATATAAAATGATCTAATCGGGTCTCTGTTTGCCCTACCCTAGAAGTTTAATAGTGCATTTTACTCGCCATTTCATGCGCTTTGAGATGCCGCTTAGCCCAATACGCTATCTGAAATAGGAGCGACGTAAATTGAACAAATGTGATAGAATTTCGCTGAATTCTTATATTAACCAAAATATAAAATGATCTAATCGGGTCTCTGATTGCCCTATCATAGATGATTAATAGTGCATTTTACTCGCCACTCCACGCGCTTTAGGATGCCGCCTAGCCCAGTACGCTATCTAAAATAGGAGCGACGTAAATTGAACAAATGTGATAGAATTTTGCTGAATTCTTAAATTAACCATAATATAAAATGATCTAATCGGGTCTCTGTTTGCCCTACCCTAGAAGTTTAATAGTGCATTTTACTCGTCATTTCATGCGCTTTGAGTTGCCGCTTGGCCCAATACGCTATCTGAAATAGGAGTGACGTAAATTGAACAAATGTGATAGAATTTCGCTGAATTGTTAAATTAACCATAATATAAAATGATCTAATCGGGTCTCTGTTTGCCCTACCCTAGAAGTTTATTAGTGCATTTTACTCGCCATTTCATGCGCTTTGATATGCCGCTTAGCCCAATACGCTATCTGAAATAGGAGCGACGTAAGTTGAACAAATGTGATAGAATTTTGCTGAATTCTTAAATTAACCATACTATTAGATGATCTAATCGGGTCTCTGTTTGCCCTACCCTAGAAGTTTAATAGGGCATTTTGCGCGCCCTTCCACGCGCTTTATGATGCCGCTTAGCCCAGTACGGTATCTGAAATAGGAGCGACGTAAATTGAACAAATGTGATAGAATTACGCTGAATTCTTATATTAACCGTAACATAAAATGATCTAATCGGGTCTCTGTTTGCCTTACCCTAGAGGTATAATAGTGCATTTTACTCGCCATTTCATGCGCTTTGAGATGCCGGTTAGCCCAATACGCTATCTGATATAGGAGCGACGTAAATTGAACAAATGTGATAGAATCCCGCTGAATTCTCAAATTAACCATAATATAGAATGATATAATCGGGTATCTGTTTGCCCTACCCTAGAAGTTTAATAGTGCATTTTACTCGCCATTTCATGCGCTTTGAGATGCCGCTTAGCCCAATACGCTATCTGAAATAGGAGCGACGTAAATTGAACAAATGTGATAGAATTTCGCTGAATTCTTAAATTAACCGTAATATAAAATCATCTAATCGGGTCTCTGTTTGCCCTACCCTAGAAGTTTAATAGTGCATTTTACTCGCCATTCCACGCGCTTTAAGATGCCGTTTAGTCCAGTACGCTTTCTGAAATAGGAGCGACGTAAGATAAACAAATGTGATGGAATTTTGCTGTATTCTTAAATTAACCATAATATAAAATGATCTAATCGGGTCTCTGTTTGCCCTACCCTAGAAGTTTAATAGTGCATTTCACTCGTCATTTCATGCGCTTTGAGATGCCGCTAAGCCTAATAAGCTATCTGAAATAGGAGCGACGTAAATTGAACAAATGTGATAGAATTTCGCTGAATTCTTATATTAACCAAAATATAAAATGATCTAATCGGGTCTCTGATTGCCCTATCATAGATGATTAATAGTGCATTTTACTCGCCACTCCACGCGCTTTAGGATGCCGCCTAGCCCAGTACGCTATCTAAAATAGGAGCGACGTAAATTGAACAAATGTGATAGAATTTTGCTGAATTCTTAAATTAACCATAATATAAAATGATCTAATCGGGTCTCTGTTTGCCCTACCCTAGAAGTTTAATAGTGCATTTTACTCGCCATTTCATGCGCTTTGAGTTGCCGCTTGGCCCAATACGCTATCTGAAATAGGAGTGACGTAAATTGAACAAATGTGATAGAATTTCGCTGAATTCTTATATTAACCATAATATAAAATGATCTAATCGGGTCTCTGTTTGCCCTACCCTAGAAGTTTATTAGTGCATTTTACTCGCCATTTCATGCGCTTTGAGATGCCGCTTAGCCCAATACGCTATCTGAAATAGGAGCGACGTAAATTGAACAAATGTGATAGAATTTCGCTGAATTCTTATATTAACCAAAATATAAAATGATCTAATCGGGTCTCTGATTGCCCTATCATAGATGATTAATAGTGCATTTTACTCGCCACTCCACGCGCTTTAGGATGCCGCCTAGCCCAGTACGCTATCTAAAATAGGAGCGACGTAAATTGAACAAATGTGATAGAATTTTGCTGAATTCTTAAATTAACCATAATATAAAATGATCTAATCGGGTCTCTGTTTGCCCTACCCTAGAAGTTTAATAGTGCATTTTACTCGTCATTTCATGCGCTTTGAGTTGCCGCTTGGCCCAATACGCTATCTGAAATAGGAGTGACGTAAATTGAACAAATGTGATAGAATTTCGCTGAATTGTTAAATTAACCATAATATAAAATGATCTAATCGGGTCTCTGTTTGCCCTACCCTAGAAGTTTATTAGTGCATTTTACTCGCCATTTCATGCGCTTTGAGATGCCGCTTAGCCCAATACGCTATCTGAAATAGGAGCGACGTAAATTGAACAAATGTGATAGAATTTCGCTGAATTCTTAAATTAACCATACTATTAGATGATCTAATCGGGTCTCTGTTTGCCCTACCCTAGAAGTTTAATAGGGCATTTTACTCGTCATTTCATGCGCTTTGAGATGCCGCTTAGCCCAATACGCTATCTGAAATAGGAGCGATGTAAATTGAAGAAATGTGATGGAATTTCGCTGAATTCTTTTATTAACCATAATGTAAAATGATCTAATCGGGTCTCTGTTCGCCCTAGCCTAGAACTTTAATAGTGCATTTTACTCGCCATTCCACGCGCTTTTAGATGCCGCCTAGCCCAGTACGCTATCTGAAATAGGAGCGACGTAAATTGAACAAATGTGATAGAATTTTGCTGAATTCTTAAATTAACCATAATATTAGATGATCTAATCGGGTCTCTGTTTGCCCTTCCCTAGAAGTTTAATAGTGCATTTTACTCGCCATTTCATGCGCTTTGAGATTCCGCTTAGCCCAATACGCAATCTGAAATAGGAGCGACGTAAGTTGAACAAATGTGATAGAATTTTGCTGAATTCTTAAATTAACCATACTATTAGATGATCTAATCGGGTCTCTGATTGCCCTACCCTAGAAGTTTAATAGTGCATTTTACTCGCCATTTCATGCGCTTTGAGATGCTGCTTAGCCCAATACGCTATCTGAAATAGGAGCGACGTAAGTTGAACAAATGTGATAGAATTTTGCTGAATTCTTAAATTGACCATAATATTAGATGATCTAATCGGGTCTCTGTTCGCCCTAGCCTAGAAGTTTAATAGTGCAACGTATTCGCCATTTCAAGCGCTTTGAGATGCCGCGTAGCCCAATACGCTATCTGAAATAGGAACGACGTAAATTGAACAAATGTGATAGAATTTTGCTGAATTCTTTTATTAACCATAATATAAAATGATCTAATCGGGTCTCTGTTTGCCCTACCCTAGAAGTTTAATAGTGCATTTTACTCGCCATTTCATGCGCTTTGAGTTGCCGCTTGGCCCAATACGCTATCTGAAATAGGAGTGACGTAAATTGAACAAATGTGATAGAATTTCGCTGAATTGTTAAATTAACCATAATATAAAATGATCTAATCGGGTCTCTGTTTGCCCTACCCTAGAAGTTTAATAGTGCATTTTACTCGCCATTTCATGCGCTTTGAGATGCCGCTTAGCCCAATACGCTATCTGAAATAGGAGCGACGTAAATTGAACAAATGTGATAGAATTTCGCTGAATTCTTATATTAACCAAAATATAAAATGATCTAATCGGGTCTCTGATTGCCCTATCATAGATGATTAATAGTGCATTTTACTCGCCACTCCACGCGCTTTAGGATGCCGCCTAGCCCAGTACGCTATCTAAAATAGGAGCGACGTAAATTGAACAAATGTGATAGAATTTTGCTGAATTCTTAAATTAACCATAATATAAAATGATCTAATCGGGTCTCTGTTTGCCCTACCCTAGAAGTTTAATAGTGCATTTTACTCGTCATTTCATGCGCTTTGAGTTGCCGCTTGGCCCAATACGCTATCTGAAATAGGAGTGACGTAAATTGAACAAATGTGATAGAATTTCGCTGAATTGTTAAATTAACCATAATATAAAATGATCTAATCGGGTCTCTGTTTGCCCTACCCTAGAAGTTTATTAGTGCATTTTACTCGCCATTTCATGCGCTTTGATATACCGCTTAGCCCAATACGCTATCTGAAATAGGAGCGACGTAAGTTGAACAAATGTGATAGAATTTTGCTGAATTCTTAAATTAACCATACTATTAGATGATCTAATCGGGTCTCTGTTTGCCCTACCCTAGAAGTTTAATAGGGCATTTTGCGCGCCCTTCCACGCGCTTTATGATGCCGCTTAGCCCAGTACGGTATCTGAAATAGGAGCGACGTAAATTGAACAAATGTGATAGAATTACGCTGAATTCTTATATTAACCGTAACATAAAATGATCTAATCGGGTCTCTGTTTGCCTTACCCTAGAGGTATAATAGTGCATTTTACTCGCCATTTCATGCGCTTTGAGATGCCGGTTAGCCCAATACGCTATCTGATATAGGAGCGACGTAAATTGAACAAATGTGATAGAATCCCGCTGAATTCTCAAATTAACCATAATATAGAATGATATAATCGGGTATCTGTTTGCCCTACCCTAGAAGTTTAATAGTGCATTTTACTCGCCATTTCATGCGCTTTGAGATGCCGCTTAGCCCAATACGCTATCTGAAATAGGAGCGACGTAAATTGAACAAATGTGATAGAATTTCGCTGAATTCTTAAATTAACCGTAATATAAAATCATCTAATCGGGTCTCTGTTTGCCCTACCCTAGAAGTTTAATAGTGCATTTTACTCGCCATTCCACGCGCTTTAAGATGCCGTTTAGTCCAGTACGCTTTCTGAAATAGGAGCGACGTAAGATAAACAAATGTGATGGAATTTTGCTGTATTCTTAAATTAACCATAATATAAAATGATCTAATCGGGTCTCTGTTTGCCCTACCCTAGAAGTTTAATAGTGCATTTCACTCGTCATTTCATGCGCTTTGAGATGCCGCTAAGCCTAATAAGCTATCTGAAATAGGAGCGACGTAAATTGAACAAATGTGATAGAATTTCGCTGAATTCTTATATTAACCAAAATATAAAATGATCTAATCGGGTCTCTGATTGCCCTATCATAGATGATTAATAGTGCATTTTACTCGCCACTCCACGCGCTTTAGGATGCCGCCTAGCCCAGTACGCTATCTAAAATAGGAGCGACGTAAATTGAACAAATGTGATAGAATTTTGCTGAATTCTTAAATTAACCATAATATAAAATGATCTAATCGGGTCTCTGTTTGCCCTACCCTAGAAGTTTAATAGTGCATTTTACTCGCCATTTCATGCGCTTTGAGTTGCCGCTTGGCCCAATACGCTATCTGAAATAGGAGTGACGTAAATTGAACAAATGTGATAGAATTTCGCTGAATTGTTAAATTAACCATAATATAAAATGATCTAATCGGGTCTCTGTTTGCCCTACCCTAGAAGTTTAATAGTGCATTTTACTCGCCATTTCATGCGCTTTGAGATGCCGCTTAGCCCAATACGCTATCTGAAATAGGAGCGACGTAAATTGAACAAATGTGATAGAATTTCGCTGAATTCTTATATTAACCAAAATATAAAATGATCTAATCGGGTCTCTGATTGCCCTATCATAGATGATTAATAGTGCATTTTACTCGCCACTCCACGCGCTTTAGGATGCCGCCTAGCCCAGTACGCTATCTAAAATAGGAGCGACGTAAATTGAACAAATGTGATAGAATTTTGCTGAATTCTTAAATTAACCATAATATAAAATGATCTAATCGGGTCTCTGTTTGCCCTACCCTAGAAGTTTAATAGTGCATTTTACTCGTCATTTCATGCGCTTTGAGTTGCCGCTTGGCCCAATACGCTATCTGAAATAGGAGTGACGTAAATTGAACAAATGTGATAGAATTTCGCTGAATTGTTAAATTAACCATAATATAAAATGATCTAATCGGGTCTCTGTTTGCCCTACCCTAGAAGTTTATTAGTGCATTTTACTCGCCATTTCATGCGCTTTGATATGCCGCTTAGCCCAATACGCTATCTGAAATAGGAGCGACGTAAGTTGAACAAATGTGATAGAATTTTGCTGAATTCTTAAATTAACCATACTATTAGATGATCTAATCGGGTCTCTGTTTGCCCTACCCTAGAAGTTTAATAGGGCATTTTACTCGTCATTTCATGCGCTTTGAGATGCCGCTTAGCCCAATACGCTATCTGAAATAGGAGCGATGTAAATTGAAGAAATGTGATGGAATTTCGCTGAATTCTTTTATTAACCATAATGTAAAATGATCTAATCGGGTCTCTGTTCGCCCTAGCCTAGAACTTTAATAGTGCATTTTACTCGCCATTCCACGCGCTTTTAGATGCCGCCTAGCCCAGTACGCTATCTGAAATAGGAGCGACGTAAATTGAACAAATGTGATAGAATTTTGCTGAATTCTTAAATTAACCATAATATTAGATGATCTAATCGGGTCTCTGTTTGCCCTTCCCTAGAAGTTTAATAGTGCATTTTACTCGCCATTTCATGCGCTTTGAGATTCCGCTTAGCCCAATACGCTATCTGAAATAGGAGCGACGTAAGTTGAACAAATGTGATAGAATTTTGCTGAATTCTTAAATTAACCATACTATTAGATGATCTAATCGGGTCTCTGATTGCCCTACCCTAGAAGTTTAATAGTGCATTTTACTCGCCATTTCATGCGCTTTGAGATGCTGCTTAGCCCAATACGCTATCTGAAATAGGAGCGACGTAAGTTGAACAAATGTGATAGAATTTTGCTGAATTCTTAAATTGACCATAATATTAGATGATCTAATCGGGTCTCTGTTCGCCCTAGCCTAGAAGTTTAATAGTGCAACGTATTCGCCATTTCAAGCGCTTTGAGATGCCGCGTAGCCCAATACGCTATCTGAAATAGGAACGACGTAAATTGAACAAATGTGATAGAATTTTGCTGAATTCTTTTATTAACCATAATGTAAAATGATCTAATCGGGTCTCTGTTCGCCCTAGCCTAGAAGTTTAATAGTGCATTCTATTCTCCATTTCATGCGCTTTGAGGTGCCGCTTCGCCCAATACGCTATCTGAAATAGGAGAGACGTAAATTGAACCAATGTGATAGAATTTTGCTGAATTCTTAAATTATCCGTAATATAAAATGACCTAATCGTGTCTCTGTTTGCCCTACCCTAGAAGTTTAATAGCGCATTTTACTCGTCATTTCATGCGCTTTGAGATGCCGCTTAGCCCAATATGCTATCTGAAATAGGAGCGATGTAAATTGAACAAATGTGATGGAATTTCGTTGAATTCTTTTATTAACCATAATGTAAAATTATCTAATAGGGTCTCTGTTCGCCCCAGCCTAGAACTGTAATAGTGCATTTTACTCGCCATTCCACGCGCTTTTAGATGCCGCCTAGCCCAGTACGCTATCTGAAATAGGAGCGACGTAAATTGAACAAATGTGATAGGATTTTGCTGAATTCTTAAATTAACCATAATATTAGATGATCTAATCGGGTCTCTGTTTGCCCTACCCTAGAAGTTTAATAGTGCATTTTACTCGCCATTTCATGCGCTTTGAGATGCCGCTTAGCCCAATACGCTATCTGAAATAGGAGCGACGTAAGTTGAACAAATGTGATAGAATTATGCTGAATTCTTAAATTAACCATACTATTAGATGATCTAATCGGGTCTCTGTTTGCCCTACCCTAGAAGTTTAATAGTGCATTTTACTCGCCATTTCATGCGCTTTGAGATGCCGCTTAGCCCAATACGCTATCTGAAATAGGAGCGACGTAAGTTGAACAAATGTGATAGAATTTTGCTGAATTCTTAAATTAACCATAATATTAGATGATCTAATCGGGTCTCTGTTCGCCCTAGCCTAGAAGTTTAACAGTGCATCGTATTCGCCACTCCACGCGCTTTAGGATGCCGCCTAGCCCTTTACGCTATCCGAAATAGGAGCGACGTAAGTTGAACAAATGTGATAGAATTTTGCTGAATTCTTAAATTAACCTTAATATTAGATGATCTAATCGGGTCTCTGTTTGCCCTACCCTAGAAGTTTAATAGTGCATTTTATTCGCCATTTCATGCGCTTTGAGATGCCGCAAAGCCCAATACGCTATCTGAAATAGGAGCGACGTAAATTGAACAAATGTGATAGAATTTCGCAGAATTCTTATATTAACCAAAATATAAAATGATCTAATCTGGTCTCTGTTCGCCCTAGCCTAGAAGTTTAATAGTGCATTTTGTTCGCCATTTCATGCGCTTTGAGATGCCGCTTAGCCCAATACGCTATCTGAAATAGGATCGACGTAAATTGAACAAATGTGATAGAATTTTCCTGAAATCTTATATTAAACAAAGTATAAAATGATCTAATCGGGTCTCTGATTGCTCTATCATAGAAGTTTAGTAGTGCATTTTACTCGCCCTTCCACGCGCTTTAAGATGCCACCTAGCCCAGTACGCTATTTGAAATAGGAGCGACGTAAGATAAACAAATGTGATGGAATTACGCTGAATTCTTATATTAACCGTAATATAAAATGATCTAATCGGGTCTCTGTTCGCCCTACCCTAGAAGTTTAATAGTGCATTTTATTCGCCATTTCATGCGCTTTGAGATGCCGCAAAGCCCAATACGCTATCGGAAATAGGAGCGACGTAAATTGAACAAATGTGATAGAATTTTGCTGAATTCTTAAATTAACCATAATGTAAAATGATCTAATCGGTTCTCTGTTTGCCCTACCCTAGAAGTTTAATAGCGCATTTTACTCGTCATTTCATGCGCTTTGAGATGCCGCTTAGCCCAATACGCTATCTGAAATAGGAGCGATGTAAATTGAACAAATGTGATGGAATTTCGCTGAATTCTTTTATTAACCACATTGTAAAATGATCTAATCGGGTCTCTGTTCGCCCTAGCCTAGAAGTTTAATAGTGCATCGTATTCGCCACTCCACGCGCTTTAGGATGCCGCCAAGCCCAGTACGCTATCCGAAATAGGAGCGACGTAAATTGAACAAATGTGATAGAATTTTGGTGAATTCTTAAATTAACCATAATATTAGATGATTTAATCGGGTCTCTGTTTGCCCTACCCTAGAAGTTTAATAGTGCATTTTACTCGCCATTTCATGCGCTTCGAGATGCCGGTTAGGCCAATACGCTATCTGAAATAGGAGTAACGAAAGTTGAACAAATGTGATAGAATTTCGCTGAATTCTTTTACTAACCATAATGTAAAATGATCTAATCGGGTCTCTGTTCGCCCTAGCCTAGAAGTATAATAGTGCATTTTTTTCGCCATTTCATGCGCTTTGAGATGCCCCTTAGCCCAATACGGTACCTTAAATAGGAGCGACGTAAATTGGACAAATGTGATATAATTTCGCTGAATTCTGAAATTAACTATAATATAAAATGATCTAATCGGGTCTCTGTTTGCCCTACCCTAGAAGTTTAATAGTGCATTTTACTCGCCATTCCACGCGCTTTAAGATGCCGCCTAGCCCAGTACGCTATCTGAAATAGGAGCGACCTAAGTTGAACGAATGTGATAGAATTTTGCTGAATTCTTAAATTAACCATAATATAAAATGATCTAATCGGGTCTCTGCTTGCCCTACCCTAGAAGTTTAATAGTGCATTTTACTCGTCATTTCATGCGGTTTGAGATGCCGCTTTGCCCAATACGCTATCTGAAATAGGAGCGACGTAAATTGAACGAATGTGATAGAATTTCGCTGAATTCTTAAATTAATCATAATATAAAATGATCTAATCGGGTCTCGGTTTGCCCTACCCTGGAAGTTTAATAGTGCATTTTACTCGCCATTTCATGCGCTTTGAGATGCCGCTTAGCCCAATACGGTATCTGAAATAGGAGCGACGTAAATTGATCAAATGTGATAGAATTTCGCTGAATTCTTATATTAACCAAAATATAAAGTGATCTAATCGGGTCTCTGATTGCCCTATCATAGAAGTTTAATAGTGCATTTTACTCGCCATTTCATGCGCATCGAGATGCCGGTTAGCCCAATACGCTATCTGAAATAGGAGCGACGTAAGTTGAACAAATGTGATAGAATTTCGCTGAATTCTTTTATTAACCATAATGTAAAATGATCTGATCGGGTCTCTGTTCGCCCTAGCCTAGAAGTTTAATAGTGCATTTTATTCGCCACTTCATGCGCTTTGAGATGCCTCTTAGCCGAATACGCTATCTGAAATAGGAGCGACGTAAATTGAACAAATGTGATACAATTTTCCTGAAATCTCATATTAAACAAAATATAAAATGATCTAATCGGGTCTCTGATTGCCCTATCATAGAAGTTAAGTAGTGCATTTTACTCGCCATTCCACGCGCTTTAAGATGACGCCTAGCCCAGTACGCTATCTGAAATAGGAGCGACGTAAGTTGAACAAATGTGATAGAATTTCGCTGAATTCTTTTATTAACCATAATGTAAAATGATCTAATCGGGTCTCTGTTTGCCCTACCCTAGAAGTTTAATAGTGCATTTCACTCGTCATTTCATGCGCTTTGAGATGCCGCTAAGCCCAATAAGCTATCTGAAATAGGAGCGACGTAAGTTGAACAAATGTGATGGAATTTCGCTGAATTCTTATATTAACCAAAATATAAAATGATCTAATCGGGTCTCTGATTGCCCTATCATAGAAGTTTAGTAGTGCATTTTACTCGCCATTCCACGCGCTTTAAGGTGCCGCCTAGCCCAATACGCTATCTGAAATAGGAGCGACGTAAATTGAACAAATGTGATAGAATTTTGCTGAATTCTTAAATTAACCATAATATAAAATGATCTAATCGGGTCTCTGTTTGCCCTACCCTAGAAGTTTAATAGTGCATTTCACTCGTCATTTCATGCGCTTTGAGATGCCGCTAAGCCTAATAAGCTATCTGAAATAGGAGCGACGTAAACTGAACAAATGTGATAGATTTTCGCTGAATTCTTATATTAACCAAAATATAAAATGATCTAATCGGGTCTCTGATTGCCCTATCACAAAAGTATAATAGTGCATTTTACTCGCCATTTTACGCGCTTTAACCTGCCGCCTAGCCCAGTACGCTATCTGAAATAGGAGCGACGTAAGTTGAACAAATGTGATAGAATTTCGCTGAATTCTTTTATTAACCATAATGTAAAATGATCTAATCGGGTCTCTGTTTGCCCTACCCTAGAAGTTTAATAGTGCATTTCACTCGTCATTTCATGCGCTTTGAGATGCCGCTAAGCCCAATAAGCTATCTGAAATAGGAGCGACGTAAGTTGAACAAATGTGATGGAATTTCGCTGAATTCTTATATTAACCAAAATATAAAATGATCTAATCGGGTCTCTGATTGCCCTATCATAGAAGTTTAGTAGTGCATTTTACTCGCCATTCCACGCGCTTTAAGGTGCCGCCTAGCCCAATACGCTATCTGAAATAGGAGCGACGTAAATTGAACAAATGTGATAGAATTTTGCTGAATTCTTAAATTAACCATAATATAAAATGATCTAATCGGGTCTCTGTTTGCCCTACCCTAGAAGTTTAATAGTGCATTTCACTCGTCATTTCATGCGCTTTGAGATGCCGCTAAGCCTAATAAGCTATCTGAAATAGGAGCGACGTAAACTGAACAAATGTGATAGATTTTCGCTGAATTCTTATATTAACCAAAATATAAAATGATCTAATCGGGTCTCTGATTGCCCTATCACAAAAGTTTAATAGTGCATTTTACTCGCCATTTTACGCGCTTTAACCTGCCGCCTAGCCCAGTATGCTATCTGAAATAGGAGCGACGTAAATTGAACAAATGTGATAGAATTTCGCTGAATTCTTAAACTAACCATAATATAAAATGATCTCATCGGGTCTCTGTTTGCCCTACCCGAGAAGTTTAATAGTGCATTTTATTCGCCACTTCATGCGCTTTGAGATGCCGCTTAGCCGAATACGCTATCTGAAATAGGAGATACGTAAATTGAACAAATGTGATACAATTTCCCTGAAATCTTATATTAAACAAAATATAAAATGATCTAATCGGGTCTCTGATTGCCCTATCATAGAAGTCTAGTAGTGCATTTTACTCGCCATTCCACGCGCTTTAAGATGCCGCCTAGCCCAGTACTATATCTGATATAGGAGCGACGTAAGTTGAACAAATGTGATAGAATTTTGCTGAATTCTTAAATTAACCATAATATAAAATGATCTAATCGGGTTTCTGTTCGCCCTAGCCTAGAAGTATAATAGTGCATTTTATTCGCCATTTCATGCGCTTTGAGATGCCGCTTAGCACAATACGCTACCTGAAATAGGAGCGACGTAAATTGAACAAATGTGATAGAATTTCGCTGAATTCTTAAATTAACTATAATATAAAATGATCTAATCGGTTCTCTGATTGCCCTATCATAGAAGTTTAGTAGTGCATTTTCCTCGCCATTCCACGCGCTTAAAGATGCCGCCTAGCCCAGTATGCTATCTGAAATAGGAGCGACGTAGATTGAACAAATGTGATAGAATATTGCTGAATTCTTAAATTAACCATAATATAAAATGATCTAATCGGGTCTCTGTTTGCCCTACCCTAGAAGTTTAACAGTGCATTTTACTCGCCATTGCATGCGCTTTGAGATGCCGCTTAGCCCAATACGCTATCTGAAATGGGAGCGACGTAAATTGAACAAATGTGATAGAATTTCCCTAAATTCTTATATTAACCTTAATGTAAAATTATGTAATCGGGTCTCTGTTTGCACTACCCTGGAAATTTAACAGTGCATTTTACTCGCCATTTCATGCGCTTCGAGATGCCGCTTAGCCCAATACGCTATCTGAAACAGGAGCGACGTAAATTGAACAAATGTGATAGAATTTCGCTGAATTCTTATATTAACCTTAATGCAAAATGATCTAATCGGATCTCTGTTCGCCCTACCATAGAAGACTAATAGTGCATTTCACTCGTCATTTCATGTGCTTTGAGATGCCGCTTAGCCCAATACGCTATCTGAAATAGGAGCGACGTAAATTGAACAAATGTGAAAGAATTTCGCTGAATTCTTGTATTAACCAAAATATAAAATGATCTAATCGGGGCTCTGATTGCCCTATCATAGAAGTTTAATAGTGCATTTCACTCGCCATTCCACGCGCTTTAAGATGCCGCCTAGCCCATTACACTATCTGAAATAGGAACGACGTAAATTGAACAAATGTGATAGAATTTTGCTGAATTCTTAAATTAACCTTAATATAAAATGATCTAATCGAGTCTCTGTTTGCCCTACCCAAGAAATTTAATAGTGCATTTTACTCGCCATTTCATGCGCGTTGAGATGCCGCTTAGCACAATACGCTATCTGAAATGGGAGCGACGTAACTTGAACAAATGTGATAGAATTTCCCTAAATTCTTATATTAACCTTAATGTAAAATGATCTAATCGGGTCTCTGTTCGCCCTACCATAGAAGTCTAATAGTGCGTTTCACTCGTCATTTCATTCGCTTTGAGATGCCGCTTAGCCCATTACGCTATCTGAAATAGGAGCGAGGTAAATTGAACAAATGTGATAGAATTTCGCTGAATTCTTATATTAACCGTAATATAACATGATCTAATCGGGTCTCTGTTTGCCTTACCCTAGAAGTTTAATAGTGCATTTTAGTCGCCTTTTCATGCGCTTTGAGATGCCGCTTAGCCCAATACGCTATCTGTAATAGGAGCGACGTAAATTGAACAAATGTGATAGAATTTCGTTGAATTCTTAAATTAACCAAAATATAAAATGATCTAATCGGGTCTCTGATTGCCATATCATAGAAGTTTAATAGTGCATTTCACTCATCATTTCATGCGCTTTAAGATGCCGCTTAGCCCAGTACGCTATCTGAAATAGGAGCGACGTAAGTTTAACAAATGTGATAGAATTACGCTTAATTCTTATATTAACCGTAATATAAAATGATCTAATCGGGTCTCTGTTTGTCCTACCCTAGAAGTTTAATAGTGCATTTCACTCGTAATTTCATGCGCTTTGAGATGCCGCTTAGCCCAATACGCTATCTGAAATAGGAGCGACGTAAATTGAACAAATGTGATAGAATTTCCCTGAATTCTTATATTAACCTTAATGTAAAATGATCTAATCGGGTCTCTGTTCGCCCTACCGAAGAAGTTTAATATTGCATTGCACTCGCCATTTCATGCGCTTTGAGATGCCGCTTAGCCCAATACGTTATCTGAAATAGGAGCGACGTAAATAGAACAAATGTGATAGAATTACGCTGAATTCTTAAATTAACATTAATGTAAAATGATCTAATCGGGTCTCTGTTTGCTTTACCCTAGAAGTTTAATAGTGCGTTTTACTCGCCATTTCATGCGCTTTGAGATTCCGCTTAGCCCAATACGCTATCTGAAACAGGAGCGACGTAAATTGAACAAATGTGATCGAATTTCGCTGAATACTTATACTAACCTTAATGTAAAATGATCTAATCGGGTCTCTGTTCGCCCACTCGAAGTTTAATAGTCCATTTCACTCGTCATTTCATGCGCTTCGAGATGCCGCTTAGCGCAATACGCTATCTGATATCGGAGCGACGTAAATTGAACAAATGTGATTGAATTTCCTTGAATTCTTATATTAACCAAAATATAAAATGATCTGATCGGATCTCTGATTGCCCTATCATAGAAGGTTAATAGTGCATTTCACTCATCATTTCATGCGCTTTAAGATGCCGCTTAGCCCAGTACGCTATCTGAAATAGGAGCGACGTAAACTGAACAAATGTGATAGAATTTGGGTGAATCCTTATATTAACCAAAATATAAAATGATCTAATCGGGTCTCTTATTGCCCTATCATAGAAGTTTCATAGTGCATTTTACTCGCCATTCCATGCGCTTTGAGATCCCGCTTAGCACAGTACGCTATCAGAAATAGGAGCGACGTAAATTGAACAAATGTGATAGAATTTCGCTGAATTCTTTTATTAACCATAATGTAATATGATCTAATTGGGTCTCTGTTTGCCCTACCCTAGAAGTTTGTTAGTGCATTTTACTCGCCATTTCTTGCGCTTTGAGATGCCGCTTAGCCCAATACGCTATCTGAAATATGAGCGACGTAAATTGAACAAATGTGATAGAATTTCGCTGAATTCTTATATTAATCTTAATGAAAAATGATCTAATCGGGTCTCTGTTCGCCCTACCCTAGAAGCTTAATAGTGCATTTCACTCGTCATTCCATGCGCTTTCAGATGCCGCTTAGCCCAATAAGCTATCTGATATAGGAGCGACGTAAATTGAAGAAATGTGATAGAATTTTGCTGAATTCTTAAATTGACCATAATACAAAATGATCTAATCGGGTCTCTGTTTGCCTTTCCCTAGAAGTTTAATAGTGCGTTTTACTCGCCACTTCTTGCGCTTTGAGATGCCGCTTAGCCCAATACGCTATCTGAAATAGGAGCGACGTAAATTGAACAAATGTGATAGAATTTCGCTGAATCCTTACATTAATCTTAATGAAAAATGATCTAATCGGGTCTCTGTTCGCCCTACCCTAGAAGTTTAATAGTGCATTTTACTCGCCATTCCACGCGCTTTAAGATGCCGCTTAGCCCAATACGCTACCTGAAATAGGAGCGACGTAAATTGAACAAATGTGATAGAATTTCCCTGAATTCTTATATTAACCATAATATAAAACGATCTAATCAGGTCTCTGTTTGCCCTACCCTAGAAGTTTAATAGTGCATTTTACACGCCATTTCATGCGCTTTGAGATGCCACTTAGCTCAATACGCTATCTGAAATAGGAGCGACGTAAGTTGAACAAATGTGATAGAATTTTGCTGAATTCTTAAATTAACCATAATATAAAATGATCTAATCGGATCTCTGTTTGCCCTACCCTAGAAGTTTATTAGTGCATTTTACTCGTCATTTCTTGCGCTTTGAGATGCCGCTTAGCCCAATACGGTATCTGAAATAGGAGCGACGTAAATTGAACTAATGTGATAGAATTTCGCTGAATTCTTCAATTAACCATAATATAAAATGATCTAATCGGGTCTCTGTTCGCCCTAGCCTAGAAGTTTAATAGTGCATTTTATTCGACATTTCATGCGCTTTGAGATGCCGCGTAGCCCAATACGCTATCTGAAGTAGGAGCGACGTAAATTGAACAAATGTGATAGAATTTCCCTGAAATCTTATATTAAACCAAATATAAAACGGTCTAATCGGGTCTCTGATTGCCCTATCATTGAAGTTTAATAGTGCATTTTGCTCACCATTCCACGCGCTCTAAGATGCCGCTTAGCCCAATATGCTATCTGAAATAGGAGCGACGTAAATTGGACAAATGTGATAGAATTTCCCTGAATTCATGTATTAACCTTAATGTAAAATGATCTAATCGGGTCTCTGTTCGCCCCACCATAGAAGTCTAGTAGTGCATTTCACTCGCCATGTCATGCGCTTTGAGATGCCGCTTTGCCCAATACGCTATCTGAAATAGGAGCGACGTAAATTGAACAAATGTGATAGAATTTCGCTGAATCCTTATATTAACCAAAATATAAAATGATCTAATCGGGTCTCTGTTTGCCCTACCCTAGAAGTTTAATAGTACATTTTACTCGCCATTTCTTGCGCTTTGAGATGCAGCTTAGCCCAATACGCTATCTGAAATAGGAGCGACGTAAATTGAACAAATGTGATAGAATTTCGCTGAATTCTTATATTAACCGTAATGTAAAATGATCTAATCGGGTCTTTGTTCGCCCTACCCTCGAAGTTTAATAGTGCATTTCACTCGTCATTTCATGCGTTTTGAGATGCCGCTTAGCCCAATAAGCTATCTGAAATAGGAGCGACGTAAGTTGAACAAATGTGATAGAATTACGCTGAATTCTTATATTAACCAAAATATAAAATGATCTAATCGGGTCTCTGATTGCCCTATCATAGAAGTTTAAAAGTGCATTTTACTCGCCACTCCACGCGCTTTAAGATGCCGCCTAGCCCAGTACGCTATCTGACATAGGAGCGACGTAAATTGAACAAATGTGATAGAATTTTGCTGAATTCTTAAATTAACCATAATGTTAAATGATCTAATGGGGTCTCTGTTCGCCCTAGCGTAGAAGCTTAATAGTGCATTTTATTCGTCATTTCATGCGCTTTGAGATGCCGCATAGCCCAATAAGATATCTGAAATGGGTGCGACGTAAATTGAACAAATGTGATAGAATCTCGCTGAATCCTTATATTAACCAAAATATAAAATGATCTAATCGGGTCTCTGATTGCCCTATCATAGAAGTTTAAGAGTGCATTTTACTCGCCATTAGACGCGCTTTAATATGCCGCCTAGCCCAGTACGCTATCTGAAATTGGAGCGACGTAAGTTGAACAGATGTGATAGAATTACGCTGAATTCTTATATCAACCGTAATATAAAATGGTCTAATCGGGTCTCCGTTTGCCTTATCCTAGAAGTTTAACAGTGCATTTTACTCGCCATTTCATGCGGAATGAGATGACGCTTAGCCCAATACGCTATCTGAAATAGGAGCGATGTAAATTGAACAAATGAGATAGAATTTCGCCGAATTCTTAAATTAACCATAATATGAAATGATCTATTCGGGTCTCTGTTTGCCCTACCCTAGAAGTTTAATAGTTCATTTTACTCATTATTCCACGCGCTTTAAGATGCCGTCTAGCCCAGTACGCTAACTGAAATAGGAGCGACGTAAATTGAACAAATGTGATAGAATTTTGCTGAATTCTTTTATTAACCATAATGTTAAATGATCTAATCGGGTCTCTGTTCGCCCTAGCGTAGAAGCTTAATAGTGCATTTCACTCGTCATTTCATGCGCTTTGAGATGCCGCTTAGCCCAATACGCTATCTGAAATAGGAGCGACATAAATTGAACAAATGTGATAGAATTTCGCTGAATTCTGATATTAACCAAAATATAAAATGATCTAATCGGGTCTCTGATTGCCCTATCATAGAAGTTTAAAAGTGCATTTTACTCGCCACTCCACGCGCTTTAAGATGCCGCCTAGCCCAGTACGCCATCTGAAATAGGAGCGACGTAAATTGAACAAATGTGATAGAATTTTGCTGAATTCTTAAATTAACCATAGTATGAAATGATCTAATCAGGTCTCTGTTTGCCCTATCATAGAAGTATAATAGTGCGTTTTACTCGCCATTCCACGCGCTTTAAGGTGCCGCCTATCCGAGTACGCTATCTGAAATAGGAGCGACGTAAATTGAACAAATGTGATAGAATTTCGCTGAATTCTTAAATTAACCATAATATAAAATGATCTAATGGTGTCTCTGTTTGCCCTACCCTAGAAATTTAATAGTGCATTTTACTCGCCATTTCTTGCGCTTAGAGATGCCGCTTAGCCCAATACGCTATCTGAAATAGGAGCGATGTAAATTGAACAAATGTGATAGAATATCACTGAATCCTTTTATTAACCATAATGTTAAATGATCTAATGGGGTCTCTGTTCGCCCTAGCGTAGGAGATTAATAGTGCATTTTATTCGTCATTTCATGCGCTTTGAGATGCCGCCTAGCCCAATAAGATATCTGAAATGGGAGCGACGTAAATTGAACAAATGTGATAGAATTTCCCTGAATTCTTGTATTAACCTTAATGTAAAATGATCTAATCGGGTGTCTGTTCGCCCTACCCTAGAAGTTTAATAGTGCATTTCACTCGTCATTTCATGCGCTTTGAGATGCCGCTTAGCCCAATACGCTATCTGAAATAGGAGCGATGTAAATTGAACAAATGTGATAGAATTTCGCTGAATTCTTTTATTAACCATAATGTTAAATGATCTAATCGGGACTCTGATTGCCCTATCATAGAAGTTTAGTAGTGCATTTTACTCGCCCTTCCACGCGCTTTAAGATGCCGCCTAGCCCAGTACACTATCTGAAATAGGACCGACGTATGTTGAACAAATGTGATAGAATTTCCCTGAATTCTTATATTAACCTTAATGTAAAATGATCTAATCGGGTCTCTGTTTGCCCTACCTTAGAAGTTTAATAGTGCATTTTACTCATTATGCCACGCGCTTTAAGATGCCGCCTAGCCCAGTACGCTATCTGAAATAGGAGCGACGTAAATTGAACAAATGTGATAGAATTTTGCTGAATTCTTTTATTAACCATAATGTTAAATGATCTAATCGGGTCTCTGATTGCCCTACCCTAGAAGTTTAATCGTGCATTTTACTCGCCATTTCATGCGCTTTGAGATGCCGCTTAGCCCAATACACTATCTGAAATGGGAGCGACGTAAATTGAACAAATGTGATAGAATTTCGCTGATTTCTTATATTAACTAAAATATAAAATGATCTAATCGGGACTCTGATTGCCCTATCATAGAAGTTTAATAGTGCATTTTACTCGCCATTCCGCGCGCTTTAAGTTGCCGCCTAGCCCAGTACGCTATCTGAAGTAGGAGCTACGCAACTTGAACAAATGTGACAGAATTACGCTGAATTCTTATATTAACCGTAATATAAAATGATCTAATCGGGTCTCTGTTTGCCTTATCCTAGAAGTTTAATAGTGCATTTCTCTCGTCATTTCATGCGCTTTGAGATGCCGCGTAGCCCAATACGCTATCTGAAATAGGAGCGACGTAAATTGAACAAATGTGATAGAATTTCCCTGACATCTTATATTAACCATAATATAAAATGATCTAAACGGGACTCTGATTGCCCTATCATAGAAGTTTAGTAGTGCATTTTACTCGCCCTTCCACGCGCTTTAAGATGCCGCCTAGCCCAGTACACTATCTGAAATAGGAGCGACGTATGTTGAACCAATACGATAGAATTTCCCTGAATTCTTATATTAACCTTAATGAAAAATGATCTAATCGGGTCTTTGTTCGCCCTACCCTAGAAGTTTAATAGTGCATTTTACTCGCCATTCCACGCGCTTTAAGATGCCGCCTGGCCCAGTATGCTATCTGAAATAGAAACGACGTAAATTGAACAAATGTGATAGAATTTTGCTGAATTCTTATATTAACCATAATATAAAATGATCTAATCGGGTCTCTGATTGCCCTACCCTAGACGTTTAATAGTGCATTTTACTCGTCATTTCATGCGCATTGAGATGCCGCTTAGCCCAATACGCTATCTGAAATATGAGCGATGCAAATTGAACAAATGTGATAGAATTTCGCTGAATTCTTAAATTAACCATAATATGAAATGATCTAATCGGGTCTCTGTTTGCCCTACCCTAGAAGTTTAATAGTGCATTTTACTCGCCATTTCTTGCGCTTTGAGATGCCGCTTAGCCCAATACGCTATCTGAAATAGGAACGACGTAAATTGAACAAATGTGATAGAATTTTGCTGAATTCTTAT
Source organism: Macropis europaea (assembly GCA_916610135.2). Lineage (NCBI taxonomy): Eukaryota > Metazoa > Arthropoda > Insecta > Hymenoptera > Melittidae > Macropis > Macropis europaea. Next base: position 440,750 of record CAKAJE020000008.1, on the reverse strand, counting down.
ATTAACCGTAATATAAAATGATCTAATTGGGTCTCTGTTTGCCTTATCCTAGAAGTTTAATAGTGCATTTTACTCGCCATTCCATGCGCTTTGAGATGCCGCTTAGCCCAATACGCTATCTGAAATAGGAGCGACGTAAATTGAACAAATGTGATAGAATTGCGCTGAATTCTTATATTAACCGTAATATAAAATGATCTAATCGGGTCTCTGTTTGCCTTATCCTAGAAGTTTTATAGTGCATTTTACTCGCCATTTCATGCGCTTAGAGATGCCGCTTAGCCCAATACGCTATCTGAAATAGGAGCGACGTAAATTGAACAAATGTGATAGAATTTCGCCGAATTCTTAAATTAACTATAATATAAAATTATCTAATCGGGTCTCTGTTTGCCCTACCCTAGAAGCTTAATAGTGCATTTTACTCGTCATTTCATGCCCTTTGAGATGCCGCTTAGCCCAATACGCTATCTGAAATAGGAGCAATGTAAATTGAACAAATGTGATAGAATTTCGCTGAATTCTTTTATTAACCATAATGTAAAATGATCTAATCGTGTCTCTGTTCGCCCTAGCCCCGAAGTTTAATAGTGCATGTTATTCGCCATTTCATGCGCTTTGAGATGCCGCTTAGCACAATACGCTATCTGAAATAGGAGCAACGTAAATTGAACAAATGTGATAGAATTTCCCTGAAATCTTATATTAAACAAAATATAAAATGATCTAATCGGGTCTCTGATTGCCCTATCATAGAAGTTTAGTAGTGCATTTTGCTCGCCATTCCACGCGCTTTAAGATGCCGCCTAGCCCAGTAAGCTATCTGAAATAGGAGCGACGTAAATTGAACAAATGTGATAGAATTTCCCCGAATTCTTATATTAACCTTAATGTAAAATGATCTGATCGGGTCTCTGTTCGGCCTACCCTAGAAGTTTAATCGTGCATTTTACTCGTCATTTCATGCGCTTTGAGATGCGGCTTAGCCCAGATCGCTATCTAAAATAGGAGCGATATAAATTGAACAAATGTGATAGAATTTCGCTGAATTCTTTTATTAACCATAATGTAAAATGATCTAATCGGGTCTCTGTTTGCCCTAGCCCAGAACTTTAATAGTGCATTTTATTCGCCATTTCATACGCTTTGAGATGCCGCTTAGCCCAATACGCTATCCGAAATAGGAGCGACGTAAATTGAACAAATGTGATAGACTTTCGCTGATTTCTTATATTAACCAAAATATAAAATGATCTAATCGGGTCTCTGATTGCCCTATCATAGAAGTTTAGTAGTGCATTTTACTCGCCATTCCACGCGCTTTAAGATGCCGCCTAGCCCAGTACGCTATCTGAAATAGGAGCGGCGTAAGTTGAACAAATGTGATAGAACTACGCTGAATTCTTATATTAACCATAACATAAAATTCGGGTCTCTGGTTGCCTTACCCTAGAAGTTTGATAGTGCATTTTACTCGCCATTTCATGGGCTTTGAGATGCCGCTTAGCGCAATACGCTATCTGAAATAGGAGCGACGTAAATTGAACAAATGTGATAGAATTTCGCCGAATTCTTAAGTTAACTATAATATAAAATTATCTAATCGGGTCTCTGTTTGCCCTACCCTAGAAGTTTAATAGTGCATTTTACTCGTCATTTCATGCGCTTTGAGATGCCGCTTAGCCGGAGACGCTATCTGAAATAGGAGCGATGTAAATTGAACAAATGTGATAGAATTTCGCTGAATTATTTTTTAACCATAATGTAAAATGATCTAATCGGGTCTCTGTTCGCCCTAGCCTAGAAGTTTAATAGTGCATTTTATTCGCCATTTCATGCGCTTAGTGATGCCGCTTAGCCCAATACGCTATCTGAAATAGGAGCGACGTAAATTGCACAAATGTGAGAGAATTTCGCTGAATTCTTAAATTAACCATAATGTAAAATGTTCTAATCGGGTGTCTGTTCGCCCCAGCCTAGAAGTTTAATAGTGCATTTTACTCGCCATTCCACGCGCTTTAAGATGCCGCTTAGCCCAGTACGCTATCTGAAATAGGAGCGACGTAAGTTGAACAAATGTGATAGAATTACGCTGAATTCTTAAATTAACCATAATATAAAATGATCTAATCGGGTCTCTGATTGCCCTATCATAGAAGTTTAACAGTGCATTTTACTCGCCATTCCTCGCGTTTTAAGATACCGCCTAGCCCAGTACGCTAGCTGAAATAGAAACGACGTAAATTGAAAAAATGTGATAGAATTTCCCTGAATTCTTATATTAACCTTAATGAAAAATGATCTAATCGTGTCTCTGTTCGCCCTACCCTAGAAGTTTAATAGTGCCTTTCACTCTTGATTTAATGCGTTTTGAGATGCCGCTTAGCCCAATACGCTATCTGAAATAGGAGCGACGTAAATTGAATAAATGAGATAGAATTTCGCTGAATTCATATATTAACCCTAATATAAAATGATCTAATCGGGTCTCTGTTTGCCCTACCCTAGAAGTTTAATAGTGCATTTTACTCGCCATTTCTTGCGCTTTGAGATGCCGCTTAGCCCAATACGCTATCTGAAATATCAGCGACGTAAATTGAATAAATGTGATAGAATTTCGTTGAATTCTTAAATTAACCATAATATAAAATGATCTAATCGGGTCTCTGCTTGCCCTACCCTAGAAGTTTAATAGTGCATTTTGCTCGCCATTTCTTGCGCTTTGAGATGCCACTTAGCCCAATACGCTATCTGAAATGCGAGCGACGTAAATTGAACAAATGTGATAGAGTTTCGCTGAATTCTTATATTAACCTTAATGTAAAATGATCTAATCGGGTCTTTTTCGCCCTACCCTAGAAGTTTAATAGTGCATTTCACTCGTCATTTCATGCGCATTGAGATGCCGCTTAGGCCAATTCGCTATCTGAAATAGGAGCGACGTAAATTGAACAAATGTGATAGAACTTCGCTGAATTCTTATATTAACCAAAATATAAAATGATCTAATCAGGTCTCTGATTGCCCTATCATAGAAGTTTAACAGTGCATTTTATTCGCCATTCGTCGCGTTTTAAGTTGCCGCCTAGCCCAGTACGCTAGATGAAATAGGAACGACGTAAATTGAACAAATGTGATAGAATTTCGCTGAATTCTTAAATTAACCTTAATATAAAATGATCTAATCGGGTCTCTGTTTGCCTTACCCTAGAAGTTTAATAGTACATTTTACTCGCCATTTCACGCGATTTGAGATACTGCTTAGCCCAATACGCTATCTGAAATAAGAGCGACGTAAATTGAACAAATGTAATAGAATTTCGCTGAATTCTTAAGTTAACCATAATATAAAATGATCTAATCGGGTCTCTGTTTGCCTTACCCTAGAAGTTTAATAGTGCATTTTACTCGTCATTTCATGCGCTTTGACATGCCGCTTAGCCCAATACGCTATCTGAAATAGGAGCGACGTAAATTGAACAAATGTGATAGAATTTCAGTGAATTCATTTATTAACCATAAGGTAAAATGATCTAATCGGGTCTCTGTTCGGCCTAGTCTAGAAGTTTAATAGTGCGTTTTATTCGCCATTTCATGCGCTTTGAGATGCCGCTTAGCCCAATACGCTATCCGAAATTGGAGCGACGTAAATTGAACAAATGTGATAGAATTTCGCTGATTTCTTATATTAACTAAAATATAAAATGATCTAATCGGGACTCTGATTGCCCTATGATAGAAGTTTAATAGTGCATTTTACTCGCCATTCCGCGCGCTTTAAGTTGCCGCCTAGCCCAGTACGCTATCTGAAGTAGGAGCTACGCTACTTGAACAAATGTGACAGAATTACGCTGAATTCTTATATTAACCGTAATATAAAATGATCTAATCGGGTCTCTGTTTGCCCTACCCTAGAAGTTTAATAGTGCATTTTACTCGCCCTTCCACGCGCTTTAAGATGCCGCCTAGCCCAGTACGCTAGCTGAAATAGGAACGACGTAAATTGAACAAATGTGATAGAATTTCGCTGAATTCTTAAATTAACCTTAATATAAAATGATCTAATCGGGTCTCTGTTTGCCCAACCCTAGAAGTTTAATAGTGCATTTTACTCGTCATTTCATATGCTTTGACATGCCGCTTAGCCCAATACGCTATCTGAAATAGGAGCGACGTAAATTGAACAAATGTGAGAGAATTTCGCTGAATTCTTATATTAACCTTAATGTAAAATGTTCTAATCGGATCTCTGTTGGCCCTACCCTAGAAGATTAATAGTGCATTTTACTCGCCGTTTCATGCGCTTTGAGATGCCGCATAGCCCAATACGCTATCTGAAATAGGAGCGACGTAAATTGAACAATTGTGATAGAATTTCGCTGAATTCTTATATTAACCAAAATATAAAAGGATCTAATCGGGTCTCTGATTGCCCTATCATAGAAGTTTAATAGTGCCGTTTACTCGCCAATCCACGGGCTTTAAGATTCGGCCTAGCCCAGTACGCTATCTGAAATAGGAGCGACGTAAATTGAACAAATGTGATAGAATTTTGCTGAATTCTTAAATTAACCATAATATAAAATGATCTAATCGGGTCTCTGCTTGCCCTACCCTAGAAGTTTAATAGTGCATTTTACTCGCCATTTCTTGCGCTCTGAGATGCCGCTTAGCCCAATACGCTATCTGAAATAGGAACGACGTAAATTGAACAAATGTGATAGAATTTTGCTGAATTCTTATATTAACCGTAATATAAAATGATCTAATTGGGTCTCTGTTTGCCTTATCCTAGAAGTTTAATAGTGCATTTTACTCGCCATTCCATGCGCTTTGAGATGCCGCTTAGCCCAATACGCTATCTGAAATAGGAGCGACGTAAATTGAACAAATGTGATAGAATTGCGCTGAATTCTTATGTTAACCGTAATATAAAATGATCTAATCGGGTCTCTGTTTGCCTTATCCTAGAAGTTTTATAGTGCATTTTACTCGCCATTTCATGCGCTTAGAGATGCCGCTTAGCCCAATACGCTATCTGAAATAGGAGCGACGTAAATTGAACAAATGTGATAGAATTTCGCCGAATTCTTAAATTAACTATAATATAAAATTATCTAATCGGGTTTCTGTTTGCCCTACCCTAGAAGCTTAATAGTGCATTTTACTCGTCATTTCATGCCCTTTGAGATGCCGCTTAGCCCAGATCGCTATCTAAAATAGGAGCGATATAAATTGAACAAATGTGATAGAATTTCGCTGAATTCTTTTATTAACCATAATGTAAAATGATCTAATCGGGTCTCTGTTTGCCCTAGCCTAGAACTTTAATAGTGCATTTTATTCGCCATTTCATACGCTTTGAGATGCCGCTTAGCCCAATACGCTATCCGAAATAGGAGCGACGTAAATTGAACAAATGTGATAGACTTTCGCTGATTTCTTATATTAACCAAAATATAAAATGATCTAATCGGGTCTCTGATTGCCCTATCATAGAAGTTTAGTAGTGCATTTTACTCGCCATTCCACGCGCTTTAAGATGCCGCCTAGCCCAGTACGCTATCTGAAATAGGAGCGGCGTAAGTTGAACAAATGTGATAGAACTACGCTGAATTCTTATATTAACCATAACATAAAATTCGGGTCTCTGGTTGCCTTACCCTAGAAGTTTGATAGTGCATTTTACTCGCCATTTCATGGGCTTTGAGATGCCGCTTAGCCCAATACGCTATCTGAAATAGGAGCGACGTAAATTGAACAAATGTGATAGAATTTCGCCGAATTCTTAAGTTAACTATAATATAAAATTATCTAATCGGGTCTCTGTTTGCCCTACCCTAGAAGTTTAATAGTGCATTTTACTCGTCATTTCATGCGCTTTGAGATGCCGCTTAGCCGGAGACGCTATCTGAAATAGGAGCGATGTAAATTGAACAAATGTGATAGAATTTCGCTGAATTATTTTTTAACCATAATGTAAAATGATCTAATCGGGTCTCTGTTCGCCCTAGCCTAGAAGTTTAATAGTGCATTTTATTCGCCATTTCATGCGCTTAGTGATGCCGCTTAGCCCAATACGCTATCTGAAATAGGAGCGACGTAAATTGCACAAATGTGAGAGAATTTCGCTGAATTCTTAAATTAACCATAATGTAAAATGTTCTAATCGGGTGTCTGTTCGCCCCAGCCTAGAAGTTTAATAGTGCATTTTACTCGCCATTCCACGCGCTTTAAGATGCCGCTTAGCCCAGTACGCTATCTGAAATAGGAGCGACGTAAGTTGAACAAATGTGATAGAATTACGCTGAATTCTTAAATTAACCATAATGTAAAATGTTCTAATCGGGTGTCTGTTCGCCCCAGCCTAGAAGTTTAATAGTGCATTTTACTCGCCATTCCACGCGCTTTAAGATGCCGCCTAGCCCAGTACGCCATCTGAAATAGGAGCGACGTAAATTGAAAAAATGTGATAGAATTTCCCTGAATTCTTATATTAACCTTAATGTAAAATGATCTAATCGTGTCTCTGTTCGCCCTACCCTAGAAGTTTAATAGTGCCTTTCACTCTTGATTTAATGCGTTTTGAGATGCCGCTTAGCCCAATACGCTATCTGAAATAGGAGCGACGTAAATTGAATAAATGAGATAGAATTTCGCTGAATTCATATATTAACCCTAATATAAAATGATCTAATCGGGTCTCTGTTTGCCCTACCCTAGAAGATTAATAGTGCATTTTACTCGCCATTTCTTGCGCTTTGAGATGCCGCTTAGCCCAATACGCTATCTGAAATATCAGCGACGTAAATTGAATAAATGTGATAGAATTTCGTTGAATTCTTAAATTAACCATAATATAAAATGATCTAATCGGGTCTCTGCTTGCCCTACCCTAGAAGTTTAATAGTGCATTTTGCTCGCCATTTCTTGCGCTTTGAGATGCCACTTAGCCCAATACGCTATCTGAAATGCGAGCGACGTAAATTGAACAAATGTGATAGAGTTTCGCTGAATTCTTATATTAACCTTAATGTAAAATGATCTAATCGGGTCTTTTTCGCCCTACCCTAGAAGTTTAATAGTGCATTTCACTCGTCATTTCATGCGCATTGAGATGCCGCTTAGGCCAATTCGCTATCTGAAATAGGAGCGACGTAAATTGAACAAATGTGATAGAACTTCGCTGAATTCTTATATTAACCAAAATATAAAATGATCTAATCTGGTCTCTGATTGCCCTATCATAGAAGTTTAACAGTGCATTTTATTCGCCATTCGTCGCGTTTTAAGTTGCCGCCTAGCCCAGTACGCTAGATGAAATAGGAACGACGTAAATTGAACAAATGTGATAGAATTTCGCTGAATTCTTAAATTAACCTTAATATAAAATGATCTAATCGGGTCTCTGTTTGCCTTACCCTAGAAGTTTAATAGTACATTTTACTCGCCATTTCACGCGATTTGAGATACTGCTTAGCCCAATACGCTATCTGAAATAAGAGCGACGTAAATTGAACAAATGTAATAGAATTTCGCTGAATTCTTAAGTTAACCATAATATAAAATGATCTAATCGGGTCTCTGTTTGCCTTACCCTAGAAGTTTAATAGTGCATTTTACTCGTCATTTCATGCGCTTTGACATGCCGCTTAGCCCAATACGCTATCTGAAATAGGAGCGACGTAAATTGAACAAATGTGATAGAATTTCAGTGAATTCATTTATTAACCATAAGGTAAAATGATCTAATCGGGTCTCTGTTCGGCCTAGTCTAGAAGTTTAATAGTGCGTTTTATTCGCCATTTCATGCGCTTTGAGATGCCGCTTAGCCCAATACGCTATCCGAAATTGGAGCGACGTAAATTGAACAAATGTGATAGAATTTGGCTGAATTCTTAAATTAACCATAATATAAAATGATCTAATCGGGTCTCTGATTGCCCTATCATAGAAGTTTAACAGTGCATTTTACTCGCCATTCCTCGCGTTTTAAAATGCCGCCTAGCCCAGTACGCTAGCTGAAATAGAAACGACGTAAATTGAAAAAATGTGATAGATTTTCCCTGAATTCTTATCTTAACCTTAATGTAAAATGATCTAATCGGGTCTCTGTTCGCCCTACCCTAGAAGTTTAATAGTGCCTTTCACTCGTGATTTCATGCGTTTTGAGATGCCGCTTAGCCCAATCCGCTATCTGAAATAGGAGCGACGTAAATTGAACAAATGTGATAGAATTACGCTGAATTCTTATATTAACCGTAATATAAAATGATCTAATCGGGTCTCTGATTGCCTTATCCTAGAAGTTTAATAGTGCATTTTACTCGCCATTTCATGCGCTTAGTGATGCCGCTTAGCCCAATACGCTATCTGAAATAGGAGCGACGTAAATTGCACAAATGTGATAGAATTTACTTGAAGTCTTATATTAAACAAAATATAAAATGATCTAATCGGGTCTCTGATTGCCCTATCATAGAAGTTTAGTAGTGCATTTGACTCGCCCTTCCACGCGCTTTAAGATGCCGTCTAGCCCAGTACGCTATCTGAAATAGGAGCGACGTAAGTTGAACAAATGTGGTAGAATTACGCTGAATTCTTATATTAATCGTAATATAAAATGATCTAATCGGGTCTCTGTTTGCCGTATCCTAGAAGTTTAATAGTGCATTTTACTCGCCATTTGATGCGCTTAGAGATGCCGCTTAGCCCAATACGCGATCAGAACTAGGAGCGACGTAAATTCAACAAATGTGAGAGAATTTCGCTGAATTCTTAAATTAACCATAATGTAAAATGTTCTAATCGGGTGTCTGTTCGCCCCAGCCTAGACGATTAATAGTGCATTTTATTCACCATTTCATGCGCTTTGTGATGCCGCTTAGCCTAATACGCTATCTGAAATAGGAGCGACGTAAATTGAACAAATGTGATAGAATTTCCATGAAATCTTATATTAAACAAAATATAAAATGATCTAATCGGGTCTCTGATTGCCCTATCATAGAAGTTTAGTAGTGCATTTCTCTCGCCCTTCCACGCGCTTTAATATGCCGTCTAGCCCAGTACGCTATCTGAAATAGGAGCGACGTAAGTTGTACAAATGTGATAGAACTACGCTGAATTCTTATATTAACCGTAATATAAAATGATCTAATCGGGTCTCTGTTTGCCCTATCATAGAAGTTTAATAGTGCCGTTTACTCGCCAATCCACGCGCTTTAAGATTCGGCCTAGCCCAGTACGCTATCTGAAATAGGAGCGACGTAAATTGAACAAATGTGATAGAATTTTGCTGAATTCTTTTATTAACCATAATGTTAAATGATCTAATCGGGTCTCTGATTGCCCTACCCTAGAAGATTAATAGTGCATTTTACTCGCCGTTTCATGCGCTTTGAGATGCCGCATAGCCCAATACGCTATCTGAAATAGGAGCGACGTAAATTGAACAATTGTGATAGAATTTCGCTGAATTCTTATATTAACCAAAATATAAAATGATCTAATCGTGTCTCTGATTGCCCTATCATAGAAGTTTAATAGTGCCGTTTACTCGCCAATCCACGGGCTTTAAGATTCGGCCTAGCCCAGTACGCTATCTGAAATAGGAGCGACGTAAATTGAACAAATGTGATAGAATTTTGCTGAATTCTTAAATTAACCATAATATAAAATGATCTAATCGGGTCTCTGCTTGCCCTACCCTAGAAGTTTAATAGTGCATTTTGCTCGCCATTTCTTGCGCTTTGAGATGCCGCTTAGCCCAATACGCTATCTGAAATGGGAGCGACGTAAATTGAACAAATGTGATAGAGTTTCGCTGAATTCTTATATTAACCTTAATGTAAAATGATCTAATCGGGTCTTTGTTCGCCCTACCCTAGAAGTTTAATAGTGCATTTCACTCGTCATTTCATGCGCATTGAGATGCAGCTTAGGCCAATTCGCTATCTGAAATAGGAGCGACGTAAATTGAACAAATGTGATAGAACTTCGCAGAATTCTTATATTAACCAAAATATAAAATGATCTAATCAGGTCTCTGTTTGCCTTACCCTAGAAGTTTAGTAGTACATTTTACTCGCCATTTCATGCGATTTGAGATACTGCTTAGCCCAATACGCTATCTGAAATAAGAGCGACGTAAATTGAACAAATGTAATAGAATTTCGCTGAATTCTTAAGTTAACCATAATATAAAATGATCTAATCGGGTCTCTGTTTGCCTTACCCTAGAAGTTTAATAGTGCATTTTACTCGTCATTTCATGCGCTTTGACATGCCGCTTAGCCCAATACGCTATCTGAAATAGGAGCGACGTAAATTGAACAAATGTGATAGAATTTGGCTGAATCCTTAAATTAACCATAATATACAAATGATCTAATCGGGTCTCTGATTGCCCTATCATAGAAGTTTAACAGTGCATTTTACTCGCCCTTCCTCGCGTTTTAAAATGCCGCCTAGCGCAGTACGCTAGCTGAATAGAAACGACGTAAATTGAAAAAATTGTGATAGAATTTCGCTGAATTCTTATATTAACCAAAATATAAAATGATCTAATCGGGTCTCTGATTGCCCTATCATAGAAGTTTATATAGTGCATTTTACTCGCCATTCCACGCGCTTTAAGATGCCGCCTAGCCCAGTACGCTATCTGAAATAGGAACAACGTAAATTGAGCAATTGTGATAGAATTTTACTGAATTCTTAAATTAACTATAATATAAAATGATCTAATCGGGTCTCTATTTGCCCTACCCAGAAGTTTAATAGTGCATTTTACTCACCATTTCATGCGCTTTGAGATGCCGCCTAGCCCAGTACGCTATCTGAAATAGGAACAACGTAAATTGAACAATTGTGATAGAATTTTGCTGAATTCTTAAATTAACTATAATATAAAATGATCTAATCGGGTCTCTATTTGCCCTACCCTAGAAGTTTAACAGTGCATTTTACTCGCCATTCCGCGCGCTTTAAGATGCCGCCTAGCCCAGTACGCTATCTGAAATAGGAGCGACGTAAATTGAACAAATGTGATAGAATTTTGCTGAATTCTTAAATTAACCATAATATAAAATGATCTAATCGGGTCTCTGTTTGCCCTACCCTAGAAGTTTAATAGTGCATTTTACACGCCATTTCATGCGCTTTGGGATGCCGCTTAGCCCAATACGCTATCTGAAATTGGAGCGACGTAAGTTGAGCAAATGTTATAGAATTTCGCTGAAATGTTTTATTAACCATAATGTAAAATGATCTAATCGGGTCTCTGTTCGCCCTAGCCTACAAGTTTAATAGAGCATTTTATTCGCCATTTCATGCACTTTGAGATGCTGCGTAGCCCAATACGCTATCTGAAATAGGAGCGACGTAAATTGAACAAATGTGATAGAATTTTCCTGAATTCTTATATTAACCTTAATGTAAAATGACCTAATCGGGTCTCTGTTCGCCCTACCCTAGAAGTTTAATAGTGCATTTCACTCGCCATTTCATGCGCTTTGAGATGCCTCTTAGCCCAATACGCTATCTGAAATAGGAGCGACGTAAATTGAACAAATGTGATAGAATTACGCTGAATTCTTATATTAACCGTAATATAAAATGATCTAATCGGGTCTCTGTTTGCCTTATCCTAGAAGTTTAATAGTGCATTTTACTCGCCATTTCATGGGCCTTGAGATGCCGCTTAGCCCAATACGCTATCTGAAATAGGAGCGACGTAAATTGAACAAATGTGATAGAATTTCGCCGAATTCTTAAATTAACTATAATGTAAAATGATCTAATCGGGTCTCTGTTCGCCCTAGCCTAGAAGTTTAATAGTGCATTTTATTCGACATTTCATGCGCTTAGTGATGCCGCTTAGCCCAATACGCTATCTGAAATAGGAGCGACGTAAATTGAACAAATGTGATAGAATTTACTTGAAATCTTATATTAAACAAAATATAAAATGATCTAATCGGGTCTCTGATTGCCCTATCATAGAAGTTTAGTAGTGCATTTGACTCGCCCTTCCACGCGCTTTAAGATGCCGCCTAGCCCAGTACGCTATCTGAAATAGGAGCGACGTAAGTTGAACAAATGTGATAGAATTGCGCTGAATTCTTATATTAACCGTAATATAAAATGATCTAATCGGGTCTCTGTTTGCCTTATCCTAGAAGTTTTATAGTGCATTTTACTCGCCATTTCATGCGCTTAGAGATGCCGCTTAGCCCAATACGCTATCTGAAATAGGAGCGACGTAAATTGAACAAATGTGATAGAATTTCGCCGAATTCTTAAATTAACTATAATATAAAATTATCTAATCGGGTCTCTGTTTGCCCTACCCTAGAAGCTTAATAGTGCATTTTACTCGTCATTTCATGCGCTTTGACATGCCGCTTAGCCCAATACGCTATCTGAAATAGGAGCGACGTAAATTGAACAAATGTGATAGAATTTCAGTGAATTCATTTATTAACCATAAGGTAAAATGATCTAATCGGGTCTCTGTTCGGCCTAGTCTAGAAGTTTAATAGTGCGTTTTATTCGCCATTTCATGCGCTTTGAGATGCCGCTTAGCCCAATACGCTATCCGAAATTGGAGCGACGTAAATTGAACAAATGTGATAGAATTTGGCTGAATTCTTAAATTAATCATAATATAAAATGATCTAATCGGGTCTCTGATTGCCCTATCATAGAAGTTTAACAGTGCATTTTACTCGCCATTCCTCGCGTTTTAAAATGCCGCCTAGCCCAGTACGCTAGCTGAAATAGAAACGACGTAAATTGAAAAAATGTGATAGATTTTCCCTGAATTCTTATCTTAACCTTAATGTAAAATGATCTAATCGGGTCTCTGTTCGCCCTACCCTAGAAGTTTAATAGTGCCTTTCACTCGTGATTTCATGCGTTTTGAGATGCCGCTTAGCCCAATCCGCTATCTGAAATAGGAGCGACGTAAATTGAACAAATGTGATAGAATTACGCTGAATTCTTATATTAACCGTAATATAAAATGATCTAATCGGGTCTCTGCTTGCCCTACCCTAGAAGTTTAATAGTGCATTTTTCTCGCCATTTCTTGCGCTTTGAGATGCCGCTTAGCCCAATACGCTATCTGAAATGGGAGCGACGTAAATTGAACAAATGTGATAGAGTTTCGCTGAATTCTTATATTAACCTTAATGTAAAATGATCTAATCGGGTCTTTGTTCGCCCTACCCTAGAAGTTTAATAGTGCATTTCACTCGTCATTTCATGCGCATTGAGATGCAGCTTAGGCCAATTCGCTATCTGAAATAGGAGCGACGTAAATTGAACAAATGTGATAGAACTTCGCAGAATTCTTATATTAACCAAAATATAAAATGATCTAATCAGGTCTCTGTTTGCCTTACCATAGAAGTTTAGTAGTACATTTTACTCGCCATTTCATGCGATTTGAGATACTGCTTAGCCCAATACGCTATCTGAAATAAGAGCGACGTAAATTGAACAAATGTAATAGAATTTCGCTGAATTCTTAAGTTAACCATAATATAAAATGATCTAATCGGGTCTCTGTTTGCCTTACCCTAGAAGTTTAATAGTGCATTTTACTCGTCATTTCATGCGCTTTGACATGCCGCTTAGCCCAATACGCTATCTGAAATAGGAGCGACGTAAATTGAACAAATGTGATAGAATTTGGCTGAATCCTTAAATTAACCATAATATAAAATGATCTAATCGGGTCTCTGATTGCCCTATCATAGAAGTTTAACAGTGCATTTTACTCGCCCTTCCTCGCGTTTTAAAATGCCGCCTAGCGCAGTACGCTAGCTGAAATAGAAACGACGTAAATTGAAAAAATTGTGATAGAATTTCGCTGAATTCTTATATTAACCAAAATATAAAATGATCTAATCGGGTCTCTGATTGCCCTATCATAGAAGTTTATATAGTGCATTTTACTCGCCATTCCACGCGCTTTAAGATGCCGCCTAGCCCAGTACGCTATCTGAAATAGGAACAACGTAAATTGAGCAATTGTGATAGAATTTTACTGAATTCTTAAATTAACTATAATATAAAATGATCTAATCGGGTCTCTATTTGCCCTACCCAGAAGTTTAATGGTGCATTTTACTCACCATTTCATGCGCTTTGAGATGCCGCCTAGCCCAGTACGCTATCTGAAATAGGAACAACGTAAATTGAACAATTGTGATAGAATTTTGCTGAATTCTTAAATTAACTATAATATAAAATGATCTAATCGGGTCTCTATTTGCCCTACCCTAGAAGTTTAACAGTGCATTTTACTCGCCATTCCGCGCGCTTTAAGATGCCGCCTAGCCCAGTACGCTATCTGAAATAGGAGCGACGTAAATTGAACAAATGTGATAGAATTTTGCTGAATTCTTAAATTAACCATAATATAAAATGATCTAATCGGGTCTCTGTTTGCCCTACCCTAGAAGTTTAATAGTGCATTTTACACGCCATTTCATGCGCTTTGAGATGCCGCTTAGCCCAATACGCTATCTGAAATTGGAGCGACGTAAGTTGAACAAATGTTATAGAATTTCGCTGAAATGTTTTATTAACCATAATGTAAAATGATCTAATCGGGTCTCTGTTCGCCCTAGCCTACAAGTTTAATAGAGCATTTCATTCGCCATTTCATGCACTTTGAGATGCTGCGTAGCCCAATACGCTATCTGAAATAGGAGCGACGTAAATTGAACAAATGTGATAGAATTTTCCTGAATTCTTATATTAACCTTAATGTAAAATGACCTAATCGGGTCTCTGTTCGCCCTACCCTAGAAGTTTAATAGTGCATTTCACTCGCCATTTCATGCGCTTTGAGATGCCTCTTAGCCCAATATGCTATCTGAAATAGGAGCGACGTAAATTGAACAAATGTGATAGAATTACGCTGAATTCTTATATTAACCGTAATATAAAATGATCTAATCGGGTCTCTGTTTGCCTTATCCTAGAAGTTTAATAGTGCATTTTACTCGCCATTTCATGGGCCTTGAGGTGCCGCTTAGCACAATACGCTATCTGAAATAGGAGCGACGTAAATTGAACAAATGTGATAGAATTTCGCCGAATTCTTAAATTAACTATAATGTAAAATGATCTAATCGGGTCTCTGTTCGCCCTAGCCTAGAAGTTTAATAGTGCATTTTATTCGACATTTCATGCGCTTAGTGATGCCGCTTAGCCCAATACGCTATCTGAAATAGGAGCGACGTAAATTGAACAAATGTGATAGAATTTACTTGAAATCTTATATTAAACAAAATATAAAATGATCTAATCGGGTCTCTGATTGCCCTATCATAGAAGTTTAGTAGTGCATTTGACTCGCCCTTCCACGCGCTTTAAGATGCCGCCTAGCCCAGTACGCTATCTGAAATAGGAGCGACGTAAGTTGAACAAATGTGATAGAATTGCGCTGAATTCTTATATTAACCGTAATATAAAATGATCTAATCGGGTCTCTGTTTGCCTTATCCTAGAAGTTTTATAGTGCATTTTACTCGCCATTTCATGCGCTTAGAGATGCCGCTTAGCCCAATACGCTATCTGAAATAGGAGCGACGTAAATTGAACAAATGTGATAGAATTTCGCCGAATTCTTAAATTAACTATAATATAAAATTATCTAATCGGGTCTCTGTTTGCCCTACCCTAGAAGCTTAATAGTGCATTTTACTCGTCATTTCATGCGCTTTGAGATGCCGCTTAGCCCAATACGCTATCTGAAATAGGAGCAATGTAAATTGAACAAATGTGATAGACTTTCGCTGATTTCTTATATTAACCAAAATATAAAATGATCTAATCGGGTCTCTGATTGCCCTACCCTAGAAGTTTAATAGTGCATTTTGCTCGACATTTCTTGCGCTTTGAGATGCCACTTAGCCCAATACGCTATCTGAAATAGGAGCGACGTAAATTGAACAAATGTGATAGACTTTCGCTGATTTCTTATATTAACCAAAATATAAAATGATCTAATCGGGTCTCTGATTGCCCTATCATAGAAGTTTAGTAGTGCATTTTGCTCGCCATTCCACGCGCTTTAAGATGCCGCCTAGCCCAGTAAGCTATCTGAAATAGGAGCGACGTAAATTTAACAAATGTGATAGAATTTCCCCGAATTCTTATATTAACCTTAATGTAAAATGATCTGATCGGGTCTCTGTTCGCCCTACCCTAGAAGTTTAATCGTGCATTTTACTCGTCATTTCATGCGCTTTGAGATGCCGCTTAGCCCAGAACGCTATCTAAAATAGGAGCGATATAAATTGAACAAATGTGATAGACTTTCGCTGATTTCTTATATTAACCAAAATATAAAATGATCTAATCGGGTCTCTGATTGCCCTATCATAGAAGTTTAGTAGTGCATTTGACTCGCCCTTCCACGCGCTTTAAGATGCCGTCTAGCCCAGTACGCTATCTGCAATAGGAGCGACGTAAGTTGAACAAATGTGATAGAATTACGCTGAATTCTTATATTAATCGTAATATAAAATGATCTAATCGGGTCTCTGTTTGCCTTATCCTAGAAGTTTAATAGTGCATTTTACTCGCCATTTCATGCGCTTAGAGATGCCGCTTAGCCCAATACGCGATCAGAACTAGGAGCGACGTAAATTGAACAAATGTGAGAGAATTTCGCTGAATTCTTAAATTAACCATAATGTAAAATGTTCTAATCGGGTGTCTGTTCGCCCTACCCTAGAAGTTTAATAGTGCATTTTACTCGCCATTTCTAGCGCTTTGAGATGCCGCTTAGCTCAATACGCAATCTGAAATATCAGCGACGTAAATTGAACAAATGTGATAGAATTTCGCTGAATTCTTATATTAACCAAAATATAAAACGATCTAATCGGCTCTCTGATTGCCCTATCATAGAAGTTTTGTAGTGCATTTTACTCGCCCTTCCACGCGCTTTAAGATGCCGCCTAGCCCAGTACGCTATCTGAAATGGGAGCGACGTAAATTGAACAAATGTGATAGAGTTTCGCTGAATTCTTATATTAACCTTAATGTAAAATGATCTAATCGGGTCTTTGTTCGCCCTACCCTAGAAGTTTAATAGTGCATTTCACTCGTCATTTCATGCGCATTGAGATGCCGCTTAGGCCAATTCGCTATCTGAAATAGGAGCGACGTAAATTGAACAAATGTGATAGAACTTCGCTGAATTCTTATATTAACCAAAATATAAAATGATCTAATCAGGTCTCTGATTGCCCTATCATAGAAGTTTAACAGTGCATTTTATTCGCCATTCGTCGCGTTTTAAGTTGCCGCCTAGCCCAGTACGCTAGCTGAAATAGGAACGACGTAAATTGAACAAATGTGATAGAATTTCGCTGAATTCTTATATTAACCTTAATATAAAATGATCTAATCGGGTCTCTGTTTGCCTTACCCTAGAAGTTTAATAGTGCATTTTACTCGCCATTTCATGCGATTTGAGATACTGCTTAGCCCAATACGCTATCTGTAATAAGAGCGACGTAAATTGAACAAATGTAATAGAATTTCGCTGAATTCTTAAGTTAACCATAATATAAAATGATCTAATCGGGTCTCTGTTTGCCTTACCCTAGAAGTTTAATAGTGCATTTTACTCGTCATTTCATGCGCTTTGACATGCCGCTTAGCCCAATACGCTATCTGAAATAGGAGCGACGTAAATTGAACAAATGTGATAGAATTTCAGTGAATTCATTTATTAACCATAAGGTAAAATGATCTAATCGGGTCTCTGTTCGGCCTAGTCTAGAAGTTTAATAGTGCGTTTTATTCGCCATTTCATGCGCTTTGAGATGCCGCTTAGCCCAATACGCTATCCGATATTGGAGCGACGTAAATTGAACAAATGTGATAGAATTTGGCTGAATTCTTAAATTTACCAAAATATAAAATGATCTAACCGGGTCTCTGATTGCCCTATCATAGAAGTTTAATAGTGCATTTTACTCGCCATTCCTCGCGTTTTAAAATGCCGCCTAGCCCAGTACGCTAGCTGAAATAGAAACGACGTAAATTGAACAAATGTGATAGAATTTCCCTGAATTCTTATATTAACCAAAATATAAAACGATCTAATCGGCTCTCTGATTGCCCTATCATAGAAGTTTTGTAGTGCATTTTACTCGCCCTTCCACGCGCTTTAAGATGCCGCCTAGCCCAGTACGCTAGCTGAAATAGGAACGACGTAAATTGAACAAATGTGATAGAATTTCGTTGAATTCTTAAATTAACCTTAATATAAAATGATCTAATCGGGTCTCTGTTTGCCCAACCCTAGAAGTTTAATAGTGCATTTTACTCGTCATTTCATATGCTTTGACATGCCGCTTAGCCCAATACGCTATCTGAAATAGGAGCGACGTAAATTGAACAAATGTGATAGAATTTCAGTGAATTCATTTAGTAACCATAATGTAAAATGATCTAATCGGGTCTCTGTTTGCCCTACCCTAGAAGTTTAATAGTGCATTTTACTCGCCATTTCTTGCGCTTTGAGATGCCGCTTAGCCCAAGACGCTATCTGAAATATCAGCGACGTAAATTGAATAAATGTGATAGAATTTCGCTGAATTCTTAAATTAACCATAATATAAAATGATCTAATCGGGTCTCTGCTTGCCCTACCCTAGAAGTTTAATAGTGCACTTTGCTCGCCATTTCTTGCGCTTTGAGATGCCACTTAGCCCAATACGCTATCTGAAATGCGAGCGACGTAAATTGAACAAATGTGATAGAGTTTCGCTGAATTCTTATATTAACCTTAATGTAAAATGATCTAATCGGGTCTTTGTTCGCCCTACCCTAGAAGTTTAATAGTGCATTTCACTCGTCATTTCATGCGCATTGAGATGCCGCTTAGGCCAATTCGCTATCTGAAATAGGAGCGACGTAAATTGAACAAATGTGATAGAACTTCGCTGAATTCTTATATTAACCAAAATATAAAATGATCTAATCAGGTCTCTGATTGCCCTATCATAGAAGTTTAACAGTGCATTTTATTCGCCATTCGTCGCGTTTGAAGTTGCCGCCTAGCCCAGTACGCTAGCTGAAATAGGAACGACGTAAATTGAACAAATGTGATAGAATTTCGCTGAATTCTTAAATTAACCTTAATATAAAATGATCTAATCGGGTCTCTGTTTGCCTTACCCTAGAAGTTTAATAGTACATTTTACTCGCCATTTCATGCGATTTGAGATACTGCTTAGCCCAATACGCTATCTGAAATAAGAGCGACGTAAATTGAACAAATGTAATAGAATTTCGCTGAATTCTTAAGTTAACCATAATATAAAATGATCTAATCGGGTCTCTGTTTGCCTTACCCTAGAAGTTTAATAGTGCATTTTACTCGTCATTTCATGCGCTTTGACATGCCGCTTAGCTCAATACGCTATCTGAAATAGGAGCGACGTAAATTGAACAAATGTGATAGAATTTCAGTGAATTCATTTATTAACCATAAGGTAAAATGATCTAATCGGGTCTCTGTTCGGCCTAGTCTAGAAGTTTAATAGTGCGTTTTATTCGCCATTTCATGCGCTTTGAGATGCCGCTTAGCCCAATACGCTTTCCGAAATTGGGGCGACGTAAATTGAACAAATGTGACAGAATTTGGCTGAATTCTTAAATTAACCATAATATAAAATGATCTAATCGGGTCTCTGATTGCCCTATCATAGAAGTTTAACAGTGCATTTTACTCGCCATTCCTCGCGTTTTAAAATGCCGCCTAGCCCAGTACGCTAGCTGAAATAGAAACGACGTAAATTGAAAAAATGTGATAGAATTTCCCTGAATTCTTATCTTAACCTTAATGTAAAATGATCTAATCGGGTCTCTGTTCGCCCTACCCTAGAAGTTTAATAGTGCCTTTCACTCGTGATTTCATGCGTTTTGAGATGCCGCTTAGCCCAATACGCTATCTGAAATAGGAGCGACGTAAATTGAACAAATGTGATAGAATTACGCTGAATTCTTATATTAACCGTAATATAAAATGATCTAATCGGGTCTCTGTTTGCCTTATCCTAGAAGTTTAATAGTGCATTTTACTCGCCATTTCATGGGCCTTGAGATGCCGCTTAGCCCAATACGCTATCTGAAATTGGAGCGACGTAAGTTGAGCAAATGTTATAGAATTTCGCTGAAATGTTTTATTAACCATAATGTAAAATGATCTAATCGGGTCTCTGTTCGCCCTAGCCTACAAGTTTAATAGAGCATTTTATTCGCCATTTCATGCACTTTGAGATGCTGCGTAGCCCAATACGCTATCTGAAATAGGAACGACGTAAATTGAACAAATGTGATAGAATTTTCCTGAATTCTTATATTAACCTTAATGTAAAACGATCTAATCGGCTCTCTGATTGCCCTATCATAGAAGTTTTGTAGTGCATTTTACTCGCCCTTCCACGCGCTTTAAGATGCCGCCTAGCCCAGTACGCTAGCTGAAATAGAAACGACGTAAATTGAAAAAATTGTGATAGAATTTCGCTGAATTCTTATATTAACCAAAATATAAAATGATCTAATCGGGTCTCTGATTGCCCTATCATAGAAGTTTATATAGTGCATTTTACTCGCCATTCCACGCGCTTTAAGATGCCGCCTAGCCCAGTACGCTATCTGAAATAGGAACAACGTAAATTGAGCAATTGTGATAGAATTTTACTGAATTCTTAAATTAACTATAATATAAAATGATCTAATCGGGTCTCTATTTGCCCTACCCAGAAGTTTAATGGTGCATTTTACTCACCATTTCATGCGCTTTGAGATGCCGCCTAGCCCAGTACGCTATCTGAAATAGGAACAACGTAAATTGAACAATTGTGATAGAATTTTGCTGAATTCTTAAATTAACTATAATATAAAATGATCTAATCGGGTCTCTATTTGCCCTACCCTAGAAGTTTAACAGTGCATTTTACTCGCCATTCCGCGCGCTTTAAGATGCCGCCTAGCCCAGTACGCTATCTGAAATAGGAGCGACGTAAATTGAACAAATGTGATAGAATTTTGCTGAATTCTTAAATTAACCATAATATAAAATGATCTAATCGGGTCTCTGTTTGCCCTACCCTAGAAGTTTAATAGTGCATTTTACACGCCATTTCATGCGCTTTGAGATGCCGCTTAGCCCAATACGCTATCTGAAATTGGAGCGACGTAAGTTGAGCAAATGTTATAGAATTTCGCTGAAATGTTTTATTAACCATAATGTAAAATGATCTAATCGGGTCTCTGTTCGCCCTAGCCTACAAGTTTAACAGAGCATTTTATTCGCCATTTCATGCACTTTGAGATGCTGCGTAGCCCAATACGCTATCTGAAATAGGAGCGACGTAAATTGAACAAATGTGATAGAATTTTCCTGAATTCTTATATTAACCTTAATGTAAAATGATCTAATCGGGTCTCTGTTCGCCCTACCCTAGAAGTTTAATAGTGCATTTCACTCGCCATTTCATGCGCTTTGAGATGCCTCTTAGCCCAATACGCTATCTGAAATAGGAGCGACGTAAATTGAACAAATGTGATAGAATTACGCTGAATTCTTATATTAACCGTAATATAAAATGATCTAATCGGGTCTCTGTTTGCCTTATCCTAGAAGTTTAATAGTGCATTTTACTCGCCATTTCATGGGCCTTGAGATGCCGCTTAGCCCAATACGCTATCTGAAATAGGAGCGACGTAAATTGAACAAATGTGATAGAATTTCGCCGAATTCTTAAATTAACTATAATGTAAAATGATCTAATCGGGTCTCTGTTCGCCCTAGCCTAGAAGTTTAATAGTGCATTTTATTCGACATTTCATGCGCTTAGTGATGCCGCTTAGCCCAATACGCTATCTGAAATAGGAGCGACGTAAATTGAACAAATGTGATAGAATTTACTTGAAATCTTATATTAAACAAAATATAAAATGATCTAATCGGGTCTCTGATTGCCCTATCATAGAAGTTTAGTAGTGCATTTGACTCGCCCTTCCACGCGCTTTAAGATGCCGCATAGCCCAGTACGCTATCTGAAATAGGAGCGACGTAAGTTGAACAAATGTGATAGAATTGCGCTGAATTCTTATATTAACCGTAATATAAAATGATCTAATCGGGTCTCTGTTTGCCTTATCCTAGAAGTTTTATAGTGCATTTTACTCGCCATTTCATGCGCTTAGAGATGCCGCTTAGCCCAATACGCTATCTGAAATAGGAGCGACGTAAATTGAACAAATGTGATAGAATTTCGCCGAATTCTTAAATTAACTATAATATAAAATTATCTAATCGGGTCTCTGTTTGCCCTACCCTAGAAGCTTAATAGTGCATTTTACTCGTCATTTCATGCGCTTTGAGATGCCGCTTAGCCCAATACGCTATCTGAAATAGGAGCAATGTAAATTGAACAAATGTGATAGACTTTCGCTGATTTCTTATATTAACCAAAATATAAAATGATCTAATCGGGTCTCTGATTGCCCTACCCTAGAAGTTTAATAGTGCATTTTGCTCGCCATTTCTTGCGCTTTGAGATGCCACTTAGCCCAATACGCTATCTGAAATAGGAGCGACGTAAATTGAACAAATGTGATAGACTTTCGCTGATTTCTTATATTAACCAAAATATAAAATGATCTAATCGGGTCTCTGATTGCCCTATCATAGAAGTTTAGTAGTGCATTTTGCTCGCCATTCCACGCGCTTTAAGATGCCGCCTAGCCCAGTAAGCTATCTGAAATAGGAGCGACGTAAATTTAACAAATGTGATAGAATTTCCCCGAATTCTTATATTAACCTTAATGTAAAATGATCTGATCGGGTCTCTGTTCGCCCTACCCTAGAAGTTTAATCGTGCATTTTACTCGTCATTTCATGCGCTTTGAGATGCCGCTTAGCCCAGAACGCTATCTAAAATAGGAGCGATATAAATTGAACAAATGTGATAGACTTTCGCTGATTTCTTATATTAACCAAAATATAAAATGATCTAATCGGGTCTCTGATTGCCCTATCATAGAAGTTTAGTAGTGCATTTGACTCGCCCTTCCACGCGCTTTAAGATGCCGTCTAGCCCAGTACGCTATCTGAAATAGGAGCGACGTAAGTTGAACAAATGTGATAGAATTACGCTGAATTCTTATATTAATCGTAATATAAAATGATCTAATCGGGTCTCTGTTTGCCTTATCCTAGAAGTTTAATAGTGCATTTTACTCGCCATTTCATGCGCTTAGAGATGCCGCTTAGCCCAATACGCGATCAGAACTAGGAGCGACGTAAATTGAACAAATGTGAGAGAATTTCGCTGAATTCTTAAATTAACCATAATGTAAAATGTTCTAATCGGGTGTCTGTTCGCCCTACCCTAGAAGTTTAATAGTGCATTTTACTCGCCATTTCTAGCGCTTTGAGATGCCGCTTAGCTCAATACGCAATCTGAAATATCAGCGACGTAAATTGAACAAATGTGATAGAATTTCGCTGAATTCTTATATTAACCAAAATATAAAACGATCTAATCGGCTCTCTGATTGCCCTATCATAGAAGTTTTGTAGTGCATTTTACTCGCCCTTCCACGCGCTTTAAGATGCCGCCTAGCCCAGTACGCTAGCTGAAACAGGAACGACGTAAATTGAACAAATGTGATAGAATTTCGCTGAATTCTTAAATTAACCTTAATATAAAATGATCTAATCGGGTCTCTGTTTGCCCAACCCTAGAAGTTTAATAGTGCATTTTACTTGCCATTTCATATGCTTTGACATGCCGCTTAGCCCAATACGCTATCTGAAATAGGAGCGACGTAAATTGAACAAATGTGATAGAATTTCAGTGAATTCATTTATTAACCATAATGTAAAATGATCTAATCGGGTCTCTGTTTGCCCTACCCTAGAAGTTTAATAGTGCATTTTACTCGCCATTTCTTGCGCTTTGAGATGCCGCTTAGCCCAATACGCTATCTGAAATATCAGCGACGTAAATTGAATAAATGTGATAGAATTTCGCTGAATTCTTAAATTAACCATAATATAAAATGATCTAATCGGGTCTCTGCTTGCCCTACCCTAGAAGTTTAATAGTGCATTTTGCTCGCCATTTCTTGCGCTTTGAGGTGCCACTTAGCCCAATACGCTATCTGAAATGGGAGCGACGTAAATTGAACAAATGTGATAGAGTTTCGCTGAATTCTTATATTAACCTTAATGTAAAATGATCTAATCGGGTCTTTGTTCGCCCTACCCTAGAAGTTTAATAGTGCATTTCACTCGTCATTTCATGCGCATTGAGATGCCGCTTAGGCCAATTCGCTATCTGAAATAGGAGCGACGTAAATTGAACAAATGTGATAGAACTTCGCTGAATTCTTATATTAACCAAAATATAAAATGATCTAATCAGGTCTCTGATTGCCCTATCATAGAAGTTTAACAGTGCATTTTATTCGCAATTCGTCGCGTTTTAAGTTGCCGCCTAGCCCAGTACGCTAGCTGAAATAGGAACGACGTAAATTGAACAAATGTGATAGAATTTCGCTGAATTCTTATATTAACCTTAATATAAAATGATCTAATCGGGTCTCTGTTTGCCTTACCCTAGAAGTTTAATAGTACATTTTACTCGCCATTTCATGCGATTTGAGATACTGCTTAGCCCAATACGCTATCTGAAATAAGAGCGACGTAAATTGAACAAATGTAATAGAATTTCGCTGAATTCTTAAGTTAACCATAATATAAAATGATCTAATCGGGTCTCTGTTTGCCTTACCCTAGAAGTTTAATAGTGCATTTTACTCGTCATTTCATGCGCTTTGACATGCCGCTTAGCCCAATACGCTATCTGAAATAGGAGCGACGTAAATTGAACAAATGTGATAGAATTTCAGTGAATTCATTTATTAACCATAAGGTAAAATGATCTAATCGGGTCTCTGTTCGGCCTAGTCTAGAAGTTTAATAGTGCGTTTTATTCGCCATTTCATGCGCTTTGAGATGCCGCTTAGCCCAATACGCTATCCGAAATTGGAGCGACGTAAATTGAACAAATGTGATAGAATTTGGCTGAATTCTTAAATTTACCAAAATATAAAATGATCTAACCGGGTCTCTGATTGCCCTATCATAGAAGTTTAACAGTGCATTTTACTCGCCATTCCTCGCGTTTTAAAATGCCGCCTAGCCCAGTACGCTAGCTGAAATAGAAACGACGTAAATTGAAAAAATGTGATAGAATTTCCCTGAATTCTTATCTTAACCTTAATGTAAAATGATCTAATCGGGTCTCTGTTCGCCCTACCCTAGAAGTTTAATAGTGCCTTTCACTCGTGATTTCATGCGTTTTGAGATGCCGCTTAGCCCAATACGCTATCTGAAATAGGAGCGACGTAAATTGAACAAATGTGATAGAATTACGCTGAATTCTTATATTAACCGTAATATAAAATGATCTAATCGGGTCTCTGTTTGCCTTATCCTAGAAGTTTAATAGTGCATTTTACTCGCCATTTCATGGGCTTTGAGATGCCGCTTAGCCCAATACGCTATCTGAAATAGGAGCGACGTAAATTGAACAAATGTGATAGAATTTCGCCGAATTCTTAAATTAACTATAATGTAAAATGATCTAATCGGGTCTCTGTTCGCCCTAGCCTAGAAGTTTAATAGTGCATTTTATTCGCCATTTCATGCGCTTAGTGATGCCGCTTAGCCCAATACGCTATCTGAAATAGGAGCGACGTAAATTGAACAAATGTGATAGAATTTACTTGAAATCTTATATTACACAAAATATAAAATGATCTAATCGGGTCCCTGATTGCCCTATCATAGAAGTTTAGTAGTGCATTTGACTCGCCCTTCCACGCGCTTTAAGATGCCGTCTAGCTCAGTACGCTATCTGAAATAGGAGCGACGTAAGTTGAACAAATGTGATAGAATTACGCTGAATTCTTATATTAATCGTAATATAAAATGATCTAATCGGGTCTCTGTTTGCCTTATCCTAGAAGTTTAATAGTGCATTTTACTCGCCATTTCGTGCGCTTAGAGATGCCGCTTAGCCCAATACGCGATCAGAACTAGGAGCGACGTAAATTGAACAAATGTGAGAGAATTTCGCAGAATTCTTAAATTAACCACAATGTAAAATGTTCTAATCGGGTGTCTGTTCGCCACAGCCTAGAAGATTAATAGTGCATTTTATTCGCCATTTCATGCGCTTTGTGATGCCGCTTAGCCTAATACGCTATCTGAAATAGGAGCGACGTAAATTGAACAAATGTGATAGAATTTCCTTGAAATCTTATATTAAACAAAATATAAAATGATCTAATCGGGTCTCTGATTGCCCTATCATAGAAGTTTAGTAGTGCATTTCTCTCGCCCTTCCACGCGCTTTAATATGCCGTCTAGCCCAGTACGCTATCTGAAATAGGAGCGACGGAAGTTGTACAAATGTGATAGAATTACGCTGAATTCTTATATTAACCGTAATATAAAATGATCTAATCGGGTCTCTGTTTGCCCTATCATAGAAGTTTAATAGTGCATTTCACTCGTCATTTCATGCGCTTTGAGATGCCGCTAAGCACAATACGATATCTGAAATAGGAGCGACGTAAACTGAACAAATGTGATAGAATTTCGCTGAATTCTTTTATTAACCATAATGTGAAATGATCTAATCGGGTCTCTGTTCGCCCTAGCCTAGAAGTTTAATAGTGCATTTTATTCGCCATTTCTTGCGCTTTGAGATGCCGCTTAGCCCAATACGCTATCTGAAGTAGGAGCGACGTAAATTGAACAAATGTGATAGAATTTCCCTGAAATCTTATATTATAGAAAATATAAAATGATCTAATCGGGTCTCTGATTGCCCTATCATAAAAGTTTAGCAGTGCATTTTACTCGCCATTCCACGCCCTTTATGATGCCACCGAGCCCAGTACGGTATCTGAAATAGGAACGACGTAAATTGAACAAATGTGATAGAATTACACTGAATTCTTATATTAACCTTAATGTAAAATGATCTAATCGGGTCTCTGTTCGCCCTGCCATAGAAGTCTAATAGTGCATTTCACTCGTCATTTCATGCGCTTTGAGATGCCGCTTAGCCCAATACGCTATCCGAAATAGGAGCGACGTAAATTGAACAAATGTGATTGACTTTCGCTGATTTCTTATATTAACCAAAATATAAAATGATCTAATCGGGTCTCTGATTGCCCTATCATAGAAGTTGAGTAGTGCATTTTACTCGCCATTCCACGCGCTTTAAGATGCCGCCTAGCCCAGTACGCTATCTGAAATAGGAGCGACGTAAATTGAACAAATGTGATGGAATTACGCTGAATTCTTATATTAACCGTAATATAAAATGATCTAATCGGGTCTCTGTTTGATCTACCCTAAAAGTTTAATTGTGCATTTTACTCGCCATTTCATGCTCTTTGAGATGCCGCTTATCCCGATACGCTATCTGAAATAGGAGCGACGTAAGTTGAACAAATGTGATAGAATTACGCTGAATTCTTATATTAACCGTAATATAACATGATCTCACCGGGTCTCTGTTTGCCTTATCCTAGAAGTGTAACAGTGCATTTTACTCGCCGTTTCATGCGCTTTGAGATGCCGCTTAGCCCAACACGCTATCTGAAATAGGAGCGACGTAAACAGAACAAATGTGATAGAATTTCGCTGAATTCTTTTATTAACCATAATGTGAAATGATCTAATCGGGTCTCTGTTCGCCCTAGCCTAGAAGTTTAACAGTGCATTTTATTCACCATTTCATGCGCTTTGAGATGCCGCTTAGCCCAATACGCTATCTGAAGTAGGAGCGACGTAAATTGAACAAATGTGATAGAATTTCCCTGAAATCTTATATTATAGAAAATATAAAATGATCTAATCGGGTCTCTGATTGCCCTATCATAAAAGTTTAGCAGTGCATTTTACTCGCCATTCTACGCGCTATAAGATGCCGCCTAGCCTAGTACGCTATCTGAAATAGGAGCGACGTAAGTTGAACAGATGTGATAGAATTACGCTGAATTCTTATATTAACCGTAATATAAAATGATCTAATCGGGTCTCTGTTTGCCCTATCATAGAAGTTTAATAGTGCATTTTACTCGCCATTTCATTTGCTTTGATGTGCCGCATAGCCCAATACGGTATCTGGAATAGGAGCGACGTAAATTGAACAAATGTGATAGAATTTCCCTGAATTCTTATGTTAACCTTAATGTAAAATGATCTAATCAGGTCTCCGTTCGCCCTACCATAGAAGTCTAATAGTGCATTTCACTCGCCATTTCATACACTTTGAGATGCCGCTTAGCCCAATACGCTATCTGAAATATGAGCGACGTAAGTTGAACAAATGTGATAGAATTATGCCGAATTCTTATATTAACCGTAATATAAAATGATCTAATCGTGTCTCTGTTTGCCTTATCCTAGAAGTTTAACAGTGCATTATACTTGCCATTTCATGCGCTTTAAGATGCCGCATTGCCCAATACGCTATCTGAAATAGGAGCGACGTAAATTGATCGAATGTGATAGAATTACGCTGAATTCTTAAATTAACCATAATATAAAATGATTTAATCGGGTCTTTGTTTGCGTTACCCTAGAAGTTTAATAGTGCATTTTACTCGCCATTTCATGCGCTTTGAGATGCCGCATAGCCCAATACGCTATCTGAAATAGGAGCGACGTAAATTGAACAAATGTGATAGAATTTCCGTGAATTCTTATATTAACCTTAATGTAAAATGATCTAATCGGGTCTCTGTTCGCCCTAGCCTAGAAGTTTAATAGTGCATTTTATTCGCCATTTCATGCGCTTTGAGATGCCGCTTAGCCCAACACGCTATCTGAAATAGGAGCGACGTAAATTGAACAAATGTGATAGAATTTCCCTGAAATCTTATATTAAACAAAATATAAAATGATCTAATCGGGTCTCTGATTGCCGTACCATAGAAGATTAGTAGTGCATTTTAGTCGCCATTCCACGCGCTTTAAGATGCCGCCTAGCCCAGTACGCTATCTGAAATAGGAGCGACGTAACTTGAACAAATGTGATAGAATTACGCTGCATTCTTATATTAACCGTAATATAAAATGATCTAATCGGGTCTCCGTTTGCCTTATCCTAGAAGTTTAATACCGCATTTTACTCGCCATTTCATGCGCTTTGAGATGCCGCATAGCCCAATACGCTATCCGAAATAGGAGCGACGTAAATTGAACAAATGTGATAGACTTTCGCTGATTTCTTATATTAACCAAAATATAAAATGATCTAATCGGGTCCCTGATTGCCCTATGATAGAAGTTTAATAGTGCATTTTACTCGCCATTCCACGCGTTTTAAGACGCCGCCTAGCCCAGTACGCTATCTGAAATAGGAGCGACGTAAATTGAACAAATGTGATAGAATTTTGCTGAATTCTTAAATTAACCATAATATAAAATGATCTAATCTGGTCTCTGTTCGCCCTACCATAGAAGTCTAATAGTGCATTTCACACGCCATGCCACGCGCTTTAAGATGCCGCCGAGCCCAGTACGCTATGTGAAATAGGAACGACGTAAATTGAACAAATGTGATAGAATTTTGCTGAATTCTTAAATTAACCATAATATAAAATGATCTAATCGGGTCTCTGTTTGCCCTACCCTAGAAGTTTAATAGTGCATTTTACTCGCCATTTCATGCGCCTTCAGATGCCGCTTAGCCCAATACGCAATCCGAAATAGGAGCGACGTAAATTGAACAAATGTGATAGAATTTCGCTGATTTCTTAAACTAACCATAATATAAAATGGTCTAATCGGGTCTCTGTTTGCCCTACCCTAGAAGTTTAATAGTGCATTTCACTCGTCATTTCATGCGCTTTGAGATGCCGCTAAGCACAATACGCTATCTGAAATAGGAGCGACGTAAATTGAACAAACGTGAGAGAATTTCGCTGAACTCTTAAATTCACTATAATATAAAATGATCTAATCGGGTCTCTGTTTGACCTACCCTAGAAGTTTAATTGTGCATTTTACTCGCCATTTCATGCTCTTTGAGATGCCGCTTATCCCAATACGCTATCTGAAATAGGAGCGACGTAAGTTGAACAAATGTGATAGAATTACGCT
The DNA here is from genome assembly GCA_916610135.2 of Macropis europaea. Lineage (NCBI taxonomy): Eukaryota > Metazoa > Arthropoda > Insecta > Hymenoptera > Melittidae > Macropis > Macropis europaea. The sequence continues at coordinate 410,503 of CAKAJE020000008.1, read as the reverse complement.
GAATTCTTATTTTAACCGTAATATAAAATGATACAATCGGGTCTCTGTTTGCCTTATCCTAGAAGTTTGATAGTGCATTTCACTCGCCATTTCATGCGCTTTGAGATGCCGCTTAGCCCAATACGCTATCTGAAATAGGAGCGACGTAAATTGAACAAATGTGATAGAATTTCGCCGAATTCTTAAATTAACTATAATATAAAATTATCTAATCGGGTTTCTGTTTGCCCTACCCTAGAAGCTTAATAGTGCATTTTACTCGTCATTTCATGCCCTTTGAGATGCCGCTTAGCCCAGATCGCTATCTAAAATAGGAGCGATATAAATTGAACAAATGTGATTGACTTTCGCTGATTTCTTATATTAACCAAAATATAAAATGATCTAATCGGGTCTCTGATTGCCCTATCATAGAAGTTGAGTAGTGCATTTTACTCGCCATTCCACGCGCTTTAAGATGCCGCCTAGCCCAGTACGCTATCTGAAATAGGAGCGACGTAAATTGAACAAATGTGATAGAATTTTGCTGAATTCTTAAATTAACCATAATATAAAATGATCTAATCGGGTCTCTGTTTGCCCTACCCTATAAGTTTAATAGTGCATTTTACACGCCATTTCATGCGCTTTGAGATGCCGCTTAGCCCAATACGCTATCTGAAATTGGAGCGACGTAAGTTGAGCAAATGTTATAGAATTTCGCTGAAATGTTTTATTAACCATAATGTAAAATGATCTAATCGGGTCTCTGTTTGCCTTATCCTAGAAGTTTAATAGTGCATTTTACTCGCCATTTCATGGGCCTTGAGATGCCGCTTAGCCCAATACGCTATCTGAAATAGGAGCGACGTAAATTGAACAAATGTGATAGAATTTCGCCGAATTCTTAAATTAACTATAATGTAAAATGATCTAATCGGGTCTCTGTTCGCCCTAGCCTAGAAGTTTAATAGTGCATTTTATTCGACATTTCATGCGCTTAGTGATGCCGCTTAGCCCAATACGCTATCTGAAATAGGAGCGACGTAAATTGAACAAATGTGATAGAATTGCGCTGAATTCTTATATTAACCGTAATATAAAATGATCTAATCGGGTCTCTGTTTGCCTTATCCTAGAAGTTTTATAGTGCATTTTACTCGCCATTTCATGCGCTTAGAGATGCCGCTTAGCCCAATACGCTATCTGAAATAGGAGCGACGTAAATTGAACAAATGTGATAGAATTTCGCCGAATTCTTAAATTAACTATAATATAAAATTATCTAATCGGGTCTCTGTTTGCCCTACCCTAGAAGCTTAATAGTGCATTTTACTCGTCATTCCACGCGCTTTAAGATACCGCCTAGCCCAGTAGGCTATCTGAAATAGGAGCGACGTAAATTGAACAAATGTGATAGAACTTCGCTGAATTCTTATATTAACCAAAATATAAAATGATCTAATCAGGTCTCTGATTGCCCTATCATAGAAGTTTAACAGTGCATTTTATTCGCCATTCGTCGCGTTTTAAGTTGCCGCCTAGCCCAGTACGCTAGCTGAAATAGGAACGACGTAAATTGAACAAATGTGATAGAATTTCGCTGAATTCTTATATTAACCTTAATATAAAATGATCTAATCGGGTCTCTGTTTGCCTTACCCTAGAAGTTTAATAGTACATTTTACTCGCCATTTCATGCGATTTGAGATACTGCTTAGCCCAATACGCTATCTGAAATAAGAGCGACGTAAATTGAACAAATGTAATAGAATTTCGCTGAATTCTTAAGTTAACCATAATATAAAATGATCTAATCGGGTCTCTGTTTGCCTTACCCTAGAAGTTTAATAGTGCATTTTACTCGTCATTTCATGCGCTTTGACATGCCGCTTAGCCCAATACGCTATCTGAAATAGGAGCGACGTAAATTGAACAAATGTGATAGAATTTCAGTGAATTCATTTATTAACCATAAGGTAAAATGATCTAATCGGGTCTCTGTTCGGCCTAGTCTAGAAGTTTAATAGTGCGTTTTATTCGCCATTTCATGCGCTTTGAGATGCCGCTTAGCCCAATACGCTATCCGAAATTGGAGCGACGTAAATTGAACAAATGTGATAGAATTTGGCTGAATTCTTAAATTTACCAAAATATAAAATGATCTAACCGGGTCTCTGATTGCCCTATCATAGAAGTTTAACAGTGCATTTTACTCGCCATTCCTCGCGTTTTAAAATGCCGCCTAGCCCAGTACGCTAGCTGAAATAGAAACGACGTAAATTGAACAAATGTGATAGAATTTCCCTGAATTCTTATATTAACCAAAATATAAAACGATCTAATCGGCTCTCTGATTGCCCTATCATAGAAGTTTTGTAGTGCATTTTACTCGCCCTTCCACGCGCTTTAAGATGCCGCCTAGCCCAGTACGCTAGCTGAAATAGGAACGACGTAAATTGAACAAATGTGATAGAATTTCGCTGAATTCTTAAATTAACCTTAATATAAAATGATCTAATCGGGTCTCTGTTTGCCCAACCCTAGAAGTTTAATAGTGCATTTTACTCGTCATTTCATATGCTTTGACATGCCGCTTAGCCCAATACGCTATCTGAAATAGGAGCGACGTAAATTGAACAAATGTGATAGAATTTCAGTGAATTCATTTAGTAACCATAATGTAAAATGATCTAATCGGGTCTCTGTTTGCCCTACCCTAGAAGTTTAATAGTGCATTTTACTCGCCATTTCTTGCGCTTTGAGATGCCGCTTAGCCCAATACGCTATCTGAAATATCAGCGACGTAAATTGAATAAATGTGATAGAATTTCGCTGAATTCTTAAATTAACCATAATATAAAATGATCTAATCGGGTCTCTGCTTGCCCTACCCTAGAAGTTTAATAGTGCACTTTGCTCGCCATTTCTTGCGCTTTGAGATGCCACTTAGCCCAATACGCTATCTGAAATGCGAGCGACGTAAATTGAACAAATGTGATAGAGTTTCGCTGAATTCTTATATTAACCTTAATGTAAAATGATCTAATCGGGTCTTTGTTCGCCCTACCCTAGAAGTTTAATAGTGCATTTCACTCGTCATTTCATGCGCATTGAGATGCCGCTTAGGCCAATTCGCTATCTGAAATAGGAGCGACGTAAATTGAACAAATGTGATAGAACTTCGCTGAATTCTTATATTAACCAAAATATAAAATGATCTAATCGGGTCTCTGTTTGCCTTATCCTAGAAGTTTAATAGTGCATTTTACTCGCCATTTCATGGGCTTTGAGATGCCGCTTAGCCCAATACGCTATCTGAAATAGGAGCGACGTAAATTGAACAAATGTGATAGAATTTCGCCGAATTCTTAAATTAACTATAATGTAAAATGATCTAATCGGGTCTCTGTTCGCCCTAGCCTAGAAGTTTAATAGTGCATTTTATTCGCCATTTCATGCGCTTAGTGATGCCGCTTAGCCCAATACGCTATCTGAAATAGGAGCGACGTAAATTGAACAAATGTGATAGAATTTACTTGAAATCTTATATTACACAAAATATAAAATGATCTAATCGGGTCCCTGATTGCCCTATCATAGAAGTTTAGTAGTGCATTTGACTCGCCCTTCCACGCGCTTTAAGATGCCGTCTAGCTCAGTACGCTATCTGAAATAGGAGCGACGTAAGTTGAACAAATGTGATAGAATTACGCTGAATTCTTATATTAATCGTAATATAAAATGATCTAATCGGGTCTCTGTTTGCCTTATCCTAGAAGTTTAATAGTGCATTTTACTCGCCATTTCGTGCGCTTAGAGATGCCGCTTAGCCCAATACGCGATCAGAACTAGGAGCGACGTAAATTGAACAAATGTGAGAGAATTTCGCTGAATTCTTAAATTAACCACAATGTAAAATGTTCTAATCGGGTGTCTGTTCGCCACAGCCTAGAAGATTAATAGTGCATTTTATTCGCCATTTCATGCGCTTTGTGATGCCGCTTAGCCTAATACGCTATCTGAAATAGGAGCGACGTAAATTGAACAAATGTCATAGAATTTCCTTGAAATCTTATATTAAACAAAATATAAAATGATCTAATCGGGTCTCTGATTGCCGTACCATAGAAGATTAGTAGTGCATTTTACTCGCCATTCCACGCGCTTTAAGATGCCGCCTAGCCCAGTACGCTATCTGAAATAGGAGCGACGTAACTTGAACAAATGTGATAGAATTACGCTGCATTCTTATATTAACCGTAATATAAAATGATCTAATCGGGTCTCCGTTTGCCTTATCCTAGAAGTTTAATACCGCATTTTACTTGCCATTTCATGCGCTTTGAGATGCCGCATAGCCCAATACGCTATCCGAAATAGGAGCGACGTAAATTGAACAAATGTGATAGACTTTCGCTGATTTCTTATATTAACCAAAATATAAAATGATCTAATCGGGTCCCTGATTGCCCTATGATAGAAGTTTAATAGTGCATTTTACTCGCCATTCCACGCGCTTTAAGACGCCGCCTAGCCCAGTACGCTATCTGAAATAGGAGCGACGTAAATTGAACAAATGTGATAGAATTTTGCTGAATTCTTAAATTAAGCATAATATAAAATGATCTAATCTGGTCTCTGTTCGCCCTACCATAGAAGTCTAATAGTGCATTTCACACGCCATGCCACGCGCTTTAAGATGCCGCCGAGCCCAGTACGCTATGTGAAATAGGAACGACGTAAATTGAACAAATGTGATAGAATTTTGCTGAATTCTTAAATTAACCATAATATAAAATGATCTAATCGGGTCTCTGTTTGCCCTACCCTAGAAGTTTAATAGTGCATTTTACTCGCCATTTCATGCGCCTTCAGATGCCGCTTAGCCCAATACGCAATCCGAAATAGGAGCGACGTAAATTGAACAAATGTGATAGAATTTCGCTGATTTCTTAAACTAACCATAATATAAAATGGTCTAATCGGGTCTCTGTTTGCCCTACCCTAGAAGTTTAATAGTGCATTTCACTCGTCATTTCATGCGCTTTGAGATGCCGCTAAGCACAATACGCTATCTGAAATAGGAGCGACGTAAATTGAACAAACGTGAGAGAATTTCGCAGAACTCTTAAATTCACTATAATATAAAATGATCTAATCGGGTCTCTGTTTGATCTACCCTAGAAGTTTAATTGTGCATTTTACTCGCCATTTCATGCTCTTTGAGATGCCGCTTATCCCAATACGCTATCTGAAATAGGAGCGACGTAAGTTGAACAAATGTGATAGAATTACGCTGAATTCTTATTTTAACCGTAATATAAAATGATACAATCGGGTCTCTGTTTGCCTTATCCTAGAAGTTTGATAGTGCATTTCACTCGCCATTTCATGCGCTTTGAGATGCCGCTTAGCCCAATACGCTATCTGAAATAGGAGCGACGTAAATTGAACAAATGTGATAGAATTTCGCTGAATTCTTAAATTAACTATAATATAAAGTTATCTAATCGGGTCTCTGTTTGCCCTACCCTAGAAGTTTAATACTGCATTTTACTCGCCATTTCATGCTCTTTGAGATGCCGCTTATCCCGATACGCTATCTGAAATAGGAGCGACGTAAGTTGAACAAATGTGATAGAATTTCCCTGAATTCTTATATTAACCATAATGTAAAATGATCTAATCGGGTCTCTGTTCGCCCTACCATAGAAGTCTAATATTGCATTTTACTCGCCATTTCATGCGCTTTGAGATGCCGCTTAGCCCAATACGCTATTTGAAATAGGAGCGACGTAAATTGAACAAATGTGATAGAATTACGCTGAATTCTTATATTAACCGTAATATAAAATGATTTAATCGGGTCTCTGTTTGCCTTATCCTAGAAGTTTAATAGTGCATTTCACTCGCCATTTCATGCGCTTTGAGATGCCGCATAGCCCAATACGCTATCTGAAATAGGAGCGACGTAAATTGAACAAATGTGATAGAATTTCCGTGAATTCTTATGTTAACCTTAATGTAAAATTATCTAATCAGGTCTCCGTTCGCCCTACCATAGAAGTCTAATAGTGCATTTCACTCGCCATTTCATACACTTTAAGATGCCGCTTAGCCCAATACGCTATCTGAAATATGAGCGACGTAAGTTGAACAAATGTGATAGAATTATGCCGAATTCTTATATTAACCGTAATATAAAATGATCTAATCGGGTCTCTGTTTGCCTTATCCTAGAAGTTTAACAGTGCATTATACTCGCCATTTCATGCGCTTTGAGATGCCGCATTGCCCAATACGCTATCTGAAATAGGAGCGACGTAAATTGATCGAATGTGATAGAATTACGCTGAATTCTTAAATTAACCATAATATAAAATGATTTAATCGGGTCTTTGTTTGCGTTACCCTAGAAGTTTAATAGTGCATTTTACTCGCCATTTCATGCGCTTTGAGATGCCGCATAGCCCAATACGCTATCTGAAATAGGAGCGACGTAAATTGAACAAATGTGATAGAATTTCCGTGAATTCTTATATTAACCTTAATGTAAAATGATCTAATCGGGTCTCTGTTCGCCCTAGCCTAGAAGTTTAATAGTGCATTTTATTCGCCATTTCATGCGCTTTGAGATGCCGCTTAGCCCAACACGTGATCTGAAATAGGAGCGACGTAAATTGAACAAATGTGATAGAATTTCCCTGAAATCTTATATTAAACAAAATATAAAATGATCTAATCGGGTCTCTGATTGCCGTACCATAGAAGATTAGTAGTGCAATTTACTAGCCATTCCACGCGCTTTAAGATGCCGCCTAGCCCAGTACGCTATCTGAAATAGGAGCGACGTAACTTGAACAAATGTGATAGAATTACGCTGCATTCTTATATTAACCGTAATATAAAATGATCTAATCGGGTCTCCGTTTGCCTTATCCTAGAAGTTTAATAGCGCATTTTACTCGCCATTTCATGCGCTTTGAGATGCCGCATAGCCCAATACGCTATCCGAAATAGGAGCGACGTAAATTGAACAAATGTGATAGACTTTCGCTGATTTCTTATATTAACCAAAATATGAAATGATCTAATCGGGTCTCTGATTGCCCTATCATAGAAGTTGAGTAGTGCATTTTACTCGCCATACCACGCGCTTTAAGATGCCGCCTAGCCCAGTACGCTATCTGAAATAGGAGCGACGTAAATTGAACAAATGTGATAGAATTACGCTGAATTCTTATATTAACCGTAATATAAAATGATCTAATCGGGTCTCTGTTTGATCTACCCTAAAAGTTTAATTGTGCATTTTACTCGCCATTTCATGCTCTTTGAGATGCCGCTTATCCCGATACGCTATCTGAAATAGGAGCGACGTAAGTTGAACAAATGTGATAGAATTACGCTGAATTCTTATATTAACCGTAATATAACATGATCTCACCGGGTCTCTGTTTGCCTTATCCTAGAAGTGTAACAGTGCATTTTACTCGCCGTTTCATGCGCTTTGAGATGCCGCTTAGCCCAACACGCTATCTGAAATAGGAGCGACGTAAACAGAACAAATGTGATAGAATTTCGCTGAATTCTTTTATTAACCATAATGTGAAATGATCTAATCGGGTCTCTGTTCGCCCTAGCCTAGAAGTTTAATAGTGCATTTTATTCACCATTTCATGCGCTTTGAGATGCCGCTTAGCCCAATACGCTATCTGAAGTAGGAGCGACGTAAATTGAACAAATGTGATAGAATTTCCCTGAAATCTTATATTATAGAAAATATAAAATGATCTAATCGGGTCTCTGATTGCCCTATCATAAAAGTTTAGCAGTGCATTTTACTCGCCATTCTACGCGCTATAAGATGCCGCCTAGCCTAGTACGCTATCTGAAATAGGAGCGACGTAAGTTGAACAGATGTGATAGAATTACGCTGAATTCTTATATTAACCGTAATATAAAATGATCTAATCGGGTCTCTGTTTGCCCTATCATAGAAGTTTAATAGTGCATTTTACTCGCCATTTCATTTGCTTCGATGTGCCACATAGCCCAATACGGTATCTGGAATAGGAGCGACGTAAATTGAACAAATGTGATAGAATTTCCCTGAATTCTTATATTAACCTTAATGTAAAATGATCTAATCAGGTCTCCGTTCGCCCTACCATAGAAGTCTAATAGTGCATTTCACTCGCCATTTCATACACTTTGAGATGCCGCTTAGCCCAATACGCTATCTGAAATATGAGCGACGTAAGTTGAACAAATGTGATAGAATTATGCCGAATTCTTATATTAACCGTAATATAAAATGATCTAATCGGGTCTTTGTTTGCGTTACCCTAGAAGTTTAATAGTGCATTTTACTCGCCATTTCATGCGCTTTGAGATGCCGCATTGCCCAATACGCTATCTGAAATAGGAGCGACGTAAATTGATCGAATGTGATAGAATTACGCTGAATTCTTAAATTAACCATAATATAAAATGATTTAATCGGGTCTTTGTTTGCGTTACCCTAGAAGTTTAATAGTGCATTTTACTCGCCATTTCATGCGCTTTGAGATGCCGCATAGCCCAATACGCTATCTGAAATAGGAGCGACGTAAATTGAACAAATGTGATAGAATTTCCGTGAATTCTTATATTAACATTAATGTAAAATGATCTAATCGGGTCTCTGTTCGCCCTAGCCTAGAAGTTTAATAGTGCATTTTATTCGCCATTTCATGCGCTTTGAGATGCCGCTTAGCCCAACACGCTATCTGAAGTAGGAGCGACGTAAATTGAACAAATGTGATAGAATTTCCCTGAAATCTTATATTAAACAAAATATAAAATGATCTAATCCGGTCTCTGATTGCCGTACCATAGAAGATTAGTAGTGCATCTTACTCGCCATTCCACGCGCTTTAAGATGCCGCCTAGCCCAGTACGCTATCTGAAATAGGAGCGACGTAACTTGAACAAATGTGATAGAATTACGCTGCATTCTTATATTAACCGTAATATAAAATGATCTAATCGGGTCTCCGTTTGCCTTATCCTAGAAGTTTAATAGCTCATTTTACTCGCCATTTCATGCGCTTTGAGAGGCCGCTTAGCCCATTACGCTATCTGAAATAGGAGCGACGTAAGTTGAACAAATGTGATAGAATTTCGCTGAATTCTTAAATTAACCATAACATAAAATGATCTAATCGGGTCTCTGTTTGCCCTACCCTAGAAGTTTAATTGTGCATTTTACTCGCCATTTCATGCTCTTTGAGATGCCGCTTATCCCAATACGCTATCTGAAATAGGAGCGACGTAAGTTGAACAAATGTGATAGAATTTCGCTGAATTCTTATATTAACCGTAATATAAAACTATCTAATCGGGTCTCTGTTTGCCTTATCCTAGAAGTTTAGTATTGCATGTTACTCGCCATTTCATGCGCTTTGAGATGCCGCTTACCCCAATACGCTATCTGAAATAGGAGCGACGTAAATTCAACAAATGTGATAGAATTTCGCTGAATTCTTAAATTAACTATAATATAAAATGATCTAATCGGGTCACTGATTGCCCTAGCCTAGAAGTTTAATAGTTGATTTTACTCGCCATTCCACGCGCTTTAAGGTGCCGCCTAGCCCAGTACGCTATCTGAAATAGGAGCGACCTAAATTCAACAAATGTGATAGAATTTCGCTGAATTCTTAAATTAACTATAATATAAAGTTATCTAATCGGGTCTCTGTTTGCCCTACCCTAGAAGTTTAATACTGCATTTTACTTGTCATTTCATGAGCTTTGAGATGCCGCTTATCCCAATACGCTATCTGAAATAGGAGCGATGCAAATTGAACAAATGTGATAGAATTTCGCTGAATTCTTTTATTAACCATAATGTAAAATGATCTAATCGGGTCTCTGTTCGCCCTACCCTAGAAGTTTAATAGTGCGTTTCACTCGCCATTTCATGCGCTTTCAGATGCCGCTTAGCCCAATACGCTATCTGAAATAGGAGCGACGTAAATTGAACAAATGTGATAGGATTTCCCTGAAATCTTATATTAATCAAAATATACAATGATCTAATCGGGTCTCTGATTGCCTATCATAGAAGTTTAGTAGTGCATTTTGCTCGCCATTCCACGCGCTTTAAGATGCCGCCTAGCCCAGTACGCTATCTGAAATAGGAGCGACGTAAATTGAACAAACGTGATAGAATTTCCCCGAATTCTTATATTAACCTTAATGTAAAATGATCTGTTCGGGTCTCTGTTCGCCCTACCATAGAAGTTTAATCGTGCATTTTACTCGTCGTTTCATGCGCTTTGAGATGCCGCTTAGCCCAGAACGCTATCTGAAATAGGAGCGATATAAATTGAACAAATGTGATAGAATTTCGCTGAATTCTCTTATTAACCATAATGTAAAATGATCTAATCGGGTCTCTGTTCGCCCTAGCCTAGAACTTTAATAGTGCATTTTATTCGCCATTTCATACGCTTTGAGATGCCGCTTAGCCCAATACGCTATCCGAAATAGGAGCGACGTAAATTGAACAAATGTGATAGACTTTCGCTGAATTCTTATATTAACCAAAATATAAAATGATCTAATCGACTCTGTGAGTGTCCTATCATAGAAGTTTATATAGTGCATTTTATTCGCCATTTCATACGCTTTGAGATGCCGCTTAGCCCAATACGCTATCCGAAATAGGAGCGACGTAAATGAACCAATGTGATAGAATTTCAGTGAATTCATTTATTAACCATAATGTAAAATGATCTAATCGGGTCTCTGTTCGCCCTACCCTAGAAGTTCAATAGTGTATTTTACTCGCCATTTCTTGCGCTTTGAGATGCCGCTTAGCCCAATAAGCGATCTGAAATAGGAGCGACGTAAATTGAACAAATGTGATAGACTTTCGCTGATTTCTTATATTAACCAAAATATAAAATGATCTAACCGACTCTGTGAGTGTCCTATCATAGAAGTTTATATAGTGCATTTTATTCGCCATTTCATAAGCTTTGAGATGCCGCTTATCCCAATACGCTATCTGAAATATCAGCGACGTAAATTGAACAAATGTGATAGAATTTCGCTGAATGCTTAAATTAACCATAATATAAAATGATCTAATCGGGTCTCTGTTTGCCCTACCCTAGAAGTTTAATAGTGAATTTTACTCGCCATTTCTTGCGCTTTGAGATGCCGCTTAGCCCAATACGCTATCTGAAATATCAGCGACGTAAATTGAACAAATGTGATAGAATTTCGCTGAATGCTTATATTAATCTTAATGTAAAATGATCTAATCGGGTCTCTGTTCGCCCTAGCCTAGAACTTTAATAGTGCATTTTATTCGCCATTTCATACGCTTTGAGATGCCGCTTAGCCCGGTACGCTATCCGAAATAGGAGCGACGTAAATTGATCAAATGTGATAGAATTTCCCTGAAATCCTATATTAAACAAAATATAAAATGATCTAATCGGGTCTCTGATTGCCCTATCATAGAAGTTGAGTAGTGCATTTTACTCCTCATTTCATGCGCTTTGAGATGCCATTCGCCCAATACGCTATCTGAAATAGGAGCGACGTAAATTGAACAAACGTGAGAGAATTTCGCTGAACTCTTAAATTCACTATAATATAAAATGATCTAATCGGGTCTCTGTTTGATCTACCCTAGAAGTTTAATTGTGCATTTTACTCGCCATTTCATGCTCTTTGAGATGCCGCTTATCCCAATACGCTATCTGAAATAGGAGCGACGTAAGTTGAACAAATGTGATAGAATTTCGCTGAATTCTTATATTAACCGTAATATAAAACTATCTAATCGGGTCTCTGTTTGCCTTATCCTAGAAGTTTAGTATTGCATTTTACTCGCCATTTCATGCGCTTTGAGATGCCGCTTAGCCCAATACGCTATCTGAAATAGGAGCGACGTAAATTCAACAAATGTGAGAGAATTTCGCTGAACTCTTAAATTCACTATAGTATAAAATGATCTAATCGGGTCTCTGTTCGCCCTACCATAGAAGTCTAATAGTTCATTTCACTCCCCATGCCACGCGCTTTAAGATGCCGCCGAGCCCAGTACGCTATGTGAAATAGGAACGACGTAAATTGAACAAATGTGATAGAATTTTGCTGAATTCTTAAATTAACCATAATATAAAATGATCTAATCGGGTCTCTGATTGCCCTATCATAAAAGTTTAGCAGTGTATTTTACTCGCCATTCCACGCGCTATAAGGTGCCGCCTAGCCTAGTACGCTATCTGAAATAGGAGCGACGTAAGTTGGACAGATGTGATAGAATTACGCTGAATTCTTATATTAACCGTAATATAAAATGATCTAATCGGGTCTCTGTTTGCCCTACCCTAGAAGTTTAACAGTGAATTTTACTCGCCATTCCACGCCCTTTATGATGCCGCCGAGCCCAGTACGCTATCTGAAATACGAACGACGTAAATTGAACAAAGGTGATAGAATTTCCCTGAATTCTTATATTAACCTTAATGTAAAATGATCTAATCGGGTCTCTGTTCGCCCTACCATAGAAGTCTAATAGTGCATTTTACTCGCCATTTCATGCGCTTTGAGATGCCGCTTAGCCCAATACGCTATTTGAAATAGGAGCTACGTAAATTGAACAAATGAGATAGAATTACGCTGAATTCTTATATTAACCGTAATATAAAATGATTTAATCGGGTCTCTGTTTGCCTTATCCTAGAAGTTTAATAGTGCGTTTTACTCGCCATTTCATGCGCTTTGAGATGCCGCTTAGCCCAATACGCTATCTGAAATAGGAGCGACGTAAATTGAACAAATGTGATAGAATTTCGCTGAATTCTTAAATTAACCATAATATAAAATGATCTAATTGGGTCTCTGTTTGCCCTACCCTAGAAGTTTAATAGTTCATTTTACTCGCCATTTCTTGCGCTTTGAGATGCCGCTTATCCCAATACGCTATCTGAAATATGAGCGACGTAAATTGAACAAATGTGATAGAATTTCCCTGAATTCTTATATTAACATTAATCTAAAATGATCTAATCGGGTCTCTGTTTGCCCTACCCTAGAAGTTTAATAGTGCATTTCACTCGTCATTTCATGCGCTTTGAGATGCCGCTTAGCCCAATAAGCTATCTGAAATAGGAGCGACGTAAATTGAACAAATGTGATAGAATTTCGCAGAATTCTTATATTAACCAAAATATAAAATGATCTAATCGGGTCCCTGATTGCCCTATGATAGAAGTTTAATAGTGCATTTTACTCGCCATTCCACGCCCTTTAAGACGCCGCCTAGCCCAGTACGCTATCTGAAATAGGAGCGACGTAAATGGAACAAATGTGATAGAATTTTGCTGAATTCTTAAATTAACCATAATATAAAATGATCTAATCGGGTCTCTGTTCGCCCTACCATAGAAGTCTAATAGTTCATTTCACTCCCCATGCCACGCGCTTTAAGATGCCGCCGAGCCCAGTACGCTATGTGAAATAGGAACGACGTAAATTGAACAAATGTGATAGAATTTTGCTGAATTCTTAAATTAACCATAATATAAAATGATCTAATCGGTTCTCTGTTTGCCTTATCCTAGAAGTTTAGTATTGCATTTTACTCGCCATTTCATGCGCTTTGAGATGCCGCTTAGCCCAATACGCTATCTGAAATAGGAGCGACGTAAATTCAACAAATGTGATAGAATTTCGCTGAATTCTTAAATTAACTATAATATAAAATGATCTAATCGGGTCACTGATTGCCCTAGCCTAGAAGTTTAATAGTTGATTTTACTCGCCATTCCACGGGCTTTAAGGTGCCGCCTAGCACAGTACGCTATCTGAAATAGGAGCGACCTAAATTCAACAAATGTGAGAGAATTTCGCTGAACTCTTAAATTCACTATAATATAAAATGATCTAATCGGGTCTCTGTTTGATCTACCCTAAAAGTTTAATTGTGCATTTTACTCGCCATTTCATGCTCTTTGAGATGCCGCTCATCCCGATACGCTATCTGAAATAGGAGCGACGTAAGTTGAACAAATGTGATAGAATTTCGCTGAATTCTTAATTTAACCATAATATAAAATTATCTAATCGGGTCTCTGTTTGCCTTACCCTAGAAGTTTAATAGTGCATATTACTCGCCATTTCATGCGATTTGAGATGCCGCTTAGCCCAATACGCTATCTGAAATATCAGCGACGTAAATTGAACAAATGTGACAGAATTTCGCTGAATGCTTATACTAATCTTAATGTAAAATGATCTAATCGGGTCTTTGTTCGCCATACCCTAGAAGTTTAATAGTGCATTTCACTCGCCATTCCACGCGATTTAAGATGCCGCCTAGCCCAATACACTATCTGAAATAGGAGCGACGTAACTTGAACAAATGTGATAGAATTACGCTGTATTCTTATTTTAACCGTAATATAAAATGATACAATCGGGTCTCTGTTTGCCTTATCCTAGAAGTTTGATAGTGCATTTCACTCGCCATTTCATGCGCTTTGAGATGCCGCTAAGCACAATACGCTATCTGAAATAGGAGCGACGTAAATTGAACAAACGTGAGAGAATTTCGCTGAACTCTTAAATTCACTATAATATAAAATGATCTAATCGGGTCTCTGTTTGATCTACCCTAGAAGTTTAATTGTGCATTTTACTCGCCATTTCATGCTCTTTGAGATGCCGCTTATCCCAATACGCTATCTGAAATAGGAGCGACGTAAGTTGAACAAATGTGATAGAATTACGCTGTATTCTTATTTTAACCGTAATATAAAATGATACAATCGGGTCTCTGTTTGCCTTATCCTAGAAGTTTGATAGTGCATTTCACTCGCCATTTCATGCGCTTTGAGATGCCGCTTAGCCCAATACGCTATCTGAAATAGGAGCGACGTAAATTGAACAAATGTGATAGAATTTCGCTGAATTCTTAAATTAACTATAATATAAAGTTATCTAATCGGGTCTCTGTTTGCCCTACCCTAGAAGTTTAATACTGCATTTTACTTGTCATTTCATGAGCTTTGAGATGCCGCTTATCCCAATACACTATCTGAAATAGGAGCGATGCAAATTGAACAAATGTGATAGAATTTCGCTGAATTCTTTTATTAACCATAATGTAAAATGATCTAATCGGGTCTCTGTTCGCCCTACCCTAAAAGTTTAATTGTGCATTTTACTCGCCATTTCATGCTCTTTGAGATGCCGCTTATCCCGATACGCTATCTGAAATAGGAGCGACGTAAGTTGAACAAATGTGATAGAATTACGCTGAATTCTTATATTAACCGTAATATAACATGATCTCACCGGGTCTCTGTTTGCCTTATCCTAGAAGTGTAACAGTGCATTTTACTCGCCGTTTCATGCGCTTTGAGATGCCGCTTAGCCCAACACGCTATCTGAAATAGGAGCGACGTAAACAGAACAAATGTGATAGAATTTCGCTGAATTCTTTTATTAACCATAATGTGAAATGATCTAATCGGGTCTTTGTTTGCGTTACCCTAGAAGTTTAATAGTGCATTTCACTCGCCATTTCATACACTTTGAGATGCCGCTTAGCCCAATACGCTATCTGAAATATGAGCGACGTAAGTTGAACAAATGTGATAGAATTATGCCGAATTCTTATATTAACCGTAATATAAAATGATCTAATCGGGTCTCTGTTTGCCTTATCCTAGATGTTTAACAGTGCATTATACTCGCCATTTCATGCGCTTTGAGATGCCGCATTGCCCAATACGCTATCTGAAATAGGAGCGACGTAAATTGATCGAATGTGATAGAATTACGCTGAATTCTTAAATTAACCATAATATAAAATGATTTAATCGGGTCTTTGTTTGCGTTACCCTAGAAGTTTAATAGTGCATTTTACTCGCCATTTCATGCGCTTTGAGATGCCGCATAGCCCAATACGCTATCTGAAATAGGAGCGACGTAAATTGAACAAATGTGATAGAATTTCCGTGAATCCTTATATTAACCTTAATGTAAAATGATCGAATCGGGTCTCTGTTCGCCCTACCATAGAAGTCTAATGGTGCATTTCACTCGCCATTTCTTGCGCATTGAGATGCCGCCTAGCCCAGTACGCTATCTGAAATAGCAGCCACGTAAGTTGAACACATGTGATAGAATTACGCTGAATTCTTATATTAACCGTAATATAAAATCATCTAATCGGGTCTCTGTTTGCCTTATCCTAGAAGTTTAATACTGCATTTTACTCTCCATTTCATGCGCTTTGAGATGCCGCTTAGCCCAATACGCTATCTGAAATAGGAGCGACGTAAATTGAACAAATGTGATAGAATTTCGCTGAATTCTTAAATTAACCATAACATAAAATGATCTAATCGGGTCTCTGTTTGCCCTACCCTAGAAGTTTAATAGTGCATTTTACTCCTCATTTCATGCGCTTTGAGATGCCGCTTCGCCCAATACGCTATCTGAAATAGGAGCGACGTAAATTGAACAAACGTGAGAGAATTTCGCTGAATGCTTATACTAATCTTAATGTAAAATGATCTAATCGGGTCTTTGTTCGCCCTACCCTAGAAGTTTAATAGTGCATTTCACTCGCCATTCCACGCGATTTAAGATGCCGCCTAGCCCAATACACTATCTGAAATAGGAGCGACGTAACTTGAACAAATGTGATAGAATTACGCTGCATTCTTATATTAACCGTAATATAAAATGATTTAATCGGGTCTCTGTTTGCCTTATCCTAGAAGTTTAATAGTGCATTTTACTCGCCATTTCATGCGCTTTGAGATGCCGCTTAGCCCAATACGCTATTTGAAATAGGAGCGACGTAAATTGAACAAATGTGATAGAATTTCCCTGAATTCTTATATTAACATTAATCTAAAATGATCTAATCGGGTCTCTGTTTGCCCTACCCTAGAAGTTTAATAGTGCATTTCACTCGTCATTTCATGCGCTTTGAGATGCCGCTTAGCCCAATAAGCTATCTGAAATAGGAGCGACGTAAATTGAACCAATGTGATAGAATTTCACTGAATTCTTATATTAACATTAATGTAAAATGATCTAATCGGGTCTCTGTTCGCCCTACCCTAGAAGTTCAATAGTGTATTTCACTCGTCATTTCATGCGCTTTGAGATGCCGCTTAGCCCAATAAGCTATCTGAAATAGGAGCGACGTAAATTGAACAAATGTGATAGAATTTCGCAGAATTCTTATATTAACCAAACTATAAAATGATCTAATCGGGTCCCTGATTGCCCTATGATAGAAGTTTAATAGTGTATTTTACTCGCCATTCCACGCCCTTTAAGACGCCGCCTAGCCCAGTACGCTATCTGAAATAGGAGCGACGTAAATGGAACAAATGTGATAGAATTTTGCTGAATTCTTAAATTAACCATAATATAAAATGATCTAATCGGGTCTCTGTTTGCCTTATCCTAGAAGTTTAGTATTGCATTTTACTCGCCATTTCATGCGCTTTGAGATGCCGCTTAGCCCAATACGCTATCTGAAATAGGAGCGACGTAAATTCAACAAATGTGATAGAATTTCGCTGAATTCTTAAATTAACTATAATATAAAATGATCTAATCGGGTCACTGATTGCCCTAGCCTAGAAGTTTAATAGTTGATTTTACTCGCCATTCCACGCGCTTTAAGGTGCCGCCTAGCACAGTACGCTATCTGAAATAGGAGCGACCTAAATTCAACAAATGTGAGAGAATTTCGCTGAACTCTTAAATTCACTATAATATAAAATGATCTAATCGGGTCTCTGTTTGATCTACCCTAAAAGTTTAATTGTGCATTTTACTCGCCATTTCATGCTCTTTGAGATGCCGCTCATCCCGATACGCTATCTGAAATAGGAGCGACGTAAGTTGAACAAATGTGATAGAATTTCGCTGAATTCTTAACTTAACCATAATATAAAATTATCTAATCGGGTCTCTGTTTGCCTTACCCTAGAAGTTTAATAGTGCATATTACTCGCCATTTCATGCGATTCGAGATGCCGCTTAGCCCAATACGCTATCTGAAATATCAGCGACGTAAATTGAACAAATGTGACAGAATTTCGCTGAATGCTTATACTAATCTTAATGTAAAATGATCTAATCGGGTCTTTGTTCGCCCTACCCTAGAAGTTTAATAGTGCATTTCACTCGCCATTCCACGCGATTTAAGATGCCGCTTAGCCCAATACGCTATTTGAAATAGGAGCGACGTAAATTGAACAAATGTGATAGAATTTCCCTGAATTCTTATATTAACATTAATCTAAAATGATCTAATCGGGTCTCTGTTTGCCCGACCCTAGAAGTTTAATAGTGCATTTCACTCGTCATTTCATGCGCTTTGAGATGCCGCTTAGCCCAATAAGCTATCTGAAATAGGAGCGACGTAAATTGAACCAATGTGATAGAATTTCCCTGAATTCTTATATTAACATTAATGTAAAATGATCTAATCGGGTCTCTGTTCGCCCTACCCTAGAAGTTCAATAGTGTATTTCACTCGTCATTTCATGCGCTTTGAGATGCCGCTTAGCCCAATAAGCGATCTGAAATAGGAGCGACGTAAATTGAACAAATGTGATAGAATTACGCTGAATTCTTATATTAACCGTAATATAAAATGATCTAATCGGGTCTCTGTTTGATCTACCCTAAATGTTTAATTGTGCATTTTACTCGCCATTTCATGCTCTTTGAGATGCCGCTTATCCCGATACGCTATCTGAAAAAGGAGCGACGTAAGTTGAACAAATGTGATAGAATTACGCTGAATTCTTATATTAACCGTAATATAACATGATCTCACCGGGTCTCTGTTTGCCTTATCCTAGAAGTGTAACAGTGCATTTTACTCGCCGTTTCATGCGCTTTGAGATGCCGCTTAGCCCAACACGCTATCTGAAATAGGAGCGACGTAAACAGAACAAATGTGATAAAATTTCGCTGAATTCTTTTATTAACCATAATGTGAAATGATCTAATCGGGTCTCTGTTTGCCTTATCCTAGATGTTTAACAGTGCATTATACTCGCCATTTCATGCGCTTTGAGATGCCGCATTGCCCAATACGCTATCTGAAATAGGAGCGACGTAAATTGAACAAACGTGAGAGAATTTCGCTGAACTCTTAAATTCACTATAATATAAAATGATCTAATCGGGTCTCTGTTTGATCTACCCTAGAAGTTTAATTGTGCATTTTACTCGCCATTTCATGCTCTTTGAGATGCCGCTTATCCCGATACGCTATCTGAAATAGGAGCGACGTAAGTTGAACAAATGTGATAGAATTTCGCTGAATTCTTAACTTAACCATAATATAAAATTATCTAATCGGGTCTCTGTTTGCCTTACCCTAGAAGTTTAATAGTGCATATTACTCGCCATTTCATGCGATTTGAGATGCCGCTTAGCCCAATACGCTATCTGAAATATCAGCGACGTAAATTGAACAAATGTGACAGAATTTCGCTGAATGCGTATGCTAATCTTAATGTAAAATGATCTAATCGGGTCTTTGTTCGCCCTACCCTAGAAGTTTAATAGTGCATTTCACTCGCCATTCCACGCGATTTAAGATGCCGCCTAGCCCAATACACTATCTGAAATAGGAGCGACGTAACTTGAACAAATGTGATAGAATTTCGCAGAATTCTTATATTAACCAAAATATAAAATGATCTAATCGGGTCCCTGATTGCCCTATGATAGAAGTTTAATAGTGCATTTTACTCGCCATTCCACGCCCTTTAATACGCCGCCTAGCCCAGTACGCTATCTGAAATAGGAGCGACGTAAATGGAACAAATGTGATAGAATTTTGCTGAATTCTTAAATTAACCATAATATAAAATGATCTAATCGGGTCTCTGTTCGCCCTACCATAGAAGTCTAATAGTTCATTTCACTCCCCATGCCACGCGCTTTAAGATGCCGCCGAGCCCAGTACGCTATGTGAAATAGGAACGACGTAAATTGAACAAATGTCATAGAATTTTGCTGAATTCTTAAATTAACCATAATATAAAATGATCTAATCGGATCTCTGTTTGCCTTATCCTAGAAGTTTAGTATTGCATTTTACTCGCCATTTCATGCGCTTTGAGATGCCGCTTAGCCCAATACGCTATCTGAAATAGGAGCGACGTAAATTCAACAAATGTGATAGAATTTCGCTGAATTCTTAAATTAACTATAATATAAAATGATCTAATCGGGTCACTGATTGCCCTAGCCTAGAAGTTTAATAGTTGATTTTACTCGCCATTCCACGCGCTTTAAGGTGCCGCCTAGCACAGTACGCTATCTGAAATAGGAGCGACCTAAATTCAACAAATGTGAGAGAATTTCGCTGAACTCTTAAATTCACTATAATATAAAATGATCTAATCGGGTCTCTGTTGGATCTACCCTAAAAGTTTAATTGTGCATTTTACTCGCCATTTCATGCTCTTTGAGATGCCGCTCATCCCGATACGCTATCTGAAATAGGAGCGACGTAAGTTGAACAAATGTGATAGAATTTCGCTGAATTCTTAACTTAACCATAATATAAAATTATCTAATCGGGTCTCTGTTTGCCTTACCCTAGAAGTTTAATAGTGCATATTACTCGCCATTTCATGCGATTTGAGATGCCGCTTAGCCCAATACGCTATCTGAAATATCAGCGACGTAAATTGAACAAATGTGACAGAATTTCGCTGAATGCTTATACTAATCTTAATGTAAAATGATCTAATCGGGTCTTTGTCCGCCATACCCTAGAAGTTTAATAGTGCATTTCACTCGCCATTCCACGCGATTTAAGATGCCGCCTAGCCCAATACACTATCTGAAATAGGAGCGACGTAACTTGAACAAATGTGATAGAATTTCGCTGCATTCTTATATTAACCGTAATATAAAATGATTTAATCGGGTCTCTGTTTGCCTTATCCTAGAAGTTTAATAGTGCATTTTACTCGCCATTTCATGCGCTTTGAGATGCCGCTTAGCCCAATACGCTATTTGAAATAGGAGCGACGTAAATTGAACAAATGTGATAGAATTTCCCTGAATTCTTATATTAACATTAATCTAAAATGATCTAATCGGGTCTCTGTTTGCCCGACCCTAGAAGTTTAATAGTGCATTTCACTCGTCATTTCATGCGCTTTGAGATGCCGCTTAGCCCAATAAGCTATCTGAAATAGGAGCGACGTAAATTGAACCAATGTGATAGAATTTCCCTGAATTCTTATATTAACATTAATGTAAAATGATCTAATCGGGTCTCTGTTCGCCCTACCCTAGAAGTTCAATAGTGTATTTCACTCGCCATTTCATGCGCTTTGAGATGCCGCTTAGCCCAATAAGCTATCTGAAATAGGAGCGACGTAAATTGAACAAATGTGATAGAATTTCGCAGAATTCTTATATTAACCAAAATATAAAATGATCTAATCGGGTCCCTGATTGCCCTATGATAGAAGTTTAATAGTGCATTTTACTCGCCATTCCACGCCCTTTAAGACGCCGCCTAGCCCAGTACGCTATCTGAAATAGGAGCGACGTAAATGGAACAAATGTGATAGAATTTTGCTGAATTCTTAAATTAACCATAATATAAAATGATCTAATCGGGTCTCTGTTCGCCCTACCATAGAAGGTGGTAGTCATTTCACTCCCCATGCCACGCGCTTTAAGATGCCGCCGAGCCCAGTACGCTATGTGAAATAGGAACGACGTAAATTGAACAAATGTGATAGAATTTTGCTGAATTCTTAAATTAACCATAATATAAAATGATCTAATCGGTTCTCTGTTTGCCTTATCCTAGAAGTTTAGTATTGCATTTTACTCGCCATTTCATGCGCTTTGAGATGCCGCTTAGCCCAATACGCTATCTGAAATAGGAGCGACGTAAATTCAACAAATGTGATAGAATTTCGCTGAATTCTTAAATTAACTATAATATAAAATGATCTAATCGGGTCACTGACTGCCCTAGCCTAGAAGTTTAATAGTTGATTTTACTCGCCATTCCACGCGCTTTAAGGTGCCGCCTAGCACAGTACGCTATCTGAAATAGGAGCGACCTAAATTCAACAAATGTGAGAGAATTTCGCTGAACTCTTAAATTCACTATAATATAAAATGATCTAATCGGGTCTCTGTTTGATCTACCCTAGAAGTTTAATTGTGCATTTTACTCGCCATTTCATGCTCTTTGAGATGCCGCTTATCCCAATACGCTATCTGAAATAGGAGCGACGTAAGTTGAACAAATGTGATAGAATTTCGCTGAATTCTTATATTAACCGTAATATAAAACTATCTAATCGGGTCTCTGTTTGCCTTATCCTAGAAGTTTAGTATTGCATTTTACTCGCCAGTTCTTGCGCTTTGAGATGCCGCTTATCCCAATACGCTATCTGAAATATGAGCGACGTAAATTCAACAAATGTGATAGAATTTCCCTGAATTCTTATATTAACATTAATCTAAAATGATCTAATCGGGTCTCTGTTTGCCCTACCCTAGAAGTTTAATAGTGTATTTCACTCGTCATTTCATGCGCTTTGAGATGCCGCTTAGCCCAATAAGCGATCTGAAATAGGAGCGACGTAAATTGAACAAATGTGATAGAATTTCGCAGAATTCTTATATTAACCAAAATATAAAATGATCTAATCGGGTCTCTGTTCGCCCTAGCCTCGAAGTTTAATAGTGCATTTTATTCGCCATTTCATGCGCTTTGAGATTCCGCTTAGCCCAATACGCTATCTGAAATAGGAGCGACGTAAATTGAACAAATGTGATAGAATTTCCCTGAAATCTTATATTAAACAAAATATAAAATGATCTAATCGGGTCTCTGATTGCCCTATCATAGAAGATTAGTAGTGCATTTTACTCGCCATTCCACGCGCTTTCAGATGCCGCCTAGCCCAGTACGCTATCTGAAATAGGAGCGACGTAACTTGAACAAATGTGATAGAATTACGCTGCATTCTTATATTAACCGTAATATAAAATGATCTAATCGGGTCTCCGTTTGCCTTATCCTAGAAGTTTAATAGCGCATTTTACTCGCCATTTCATGCGCTTTGAGAGGCCACTTAGCCCAATACGCTATCTGCAATAAGAGCGACGTAAATTGAACAAATGTGATAGAATTTCCCTGAATTCTTATATTAACATTAATGTAAAATGATCTAATCGGGTCTCTGTTCGCCCTACCCTAGAAGTTCAATAGTGTATTTCACTCGTCATTTCATGCGCTTTGAGATGCCGCTTAGCCCAATAAGCGATCTGAAATAGGAGCGACGTAAATTGAACAAATGTGATAGAATTTCGCAGAATTCTTATATTAACCAAAATATAAAATGATCTAATCGGGTCCCTGATTGCCCTATGATAGAAGTTTAATAGTGCATTTTACTCGCCATTCCACGCGCTTTAAGATGCCGCCTAGCCCAGTACGCTATCTGAAATGGGAGCGACGTAAGTTGAACAAATGTGATAGAATTACGCAGAATTCTTATATTAACCGTAATATAAAATGATCTAATCGGGTCTCTGTTTGCCTTATCCTAGAAGTTTAATACTGCATTTTACTCTCCATTTCATGCGCTTTGAGATGCCGCTTAGCCCAATACGCTATCTGAAATATTAGCGACGTAAATTGAACAAATGTGATAGAATTTCGCTGAATTCTTAAATTAACCATAACATAAAATGATCTAATCGGGTCTCTGTTTGCCCTACCCTAGAAGTTTAATAGTGCATTATACTCCTCATTTCATGCGCTTTGAGATGCCGCTTCGCCCAATACGCTATCTGAAATAGGAGCGACCTAAATTCAACATATGTGAGAGAATTTCGCTGAACTCTTAAATTCACTATAATATAAAATGATCTAATCGGGTCTCTGTTTGATCTACCCTAGAAGTTTAATTGTGCATTTTACTCGCCATTTCATGCTCTTTGAGATGCCGCTTATCCCAATACGCTATCTGATATAGGAGCGACGTAAGTTGAACAAATGTGATAGAATTTCGCTGAATTCTTATATTAACCGTAATATAAAACTATCTAATCGGGTCTCTGTTTGCCTTATCCTAGAAGTTTAGTATTGCATTTTACTCGCCATTTCATGCGCTTTGAGATGCCGCTTAGCCCAATACGCTATCTGAAATAGGAGCGACGTAAATTCAACAAATGTGAAAGAATTTCGCTGAACTCTTAAATTCACTATAATATAAAATGATCTAATCGGGTCTCTGTTTGATCTACCCTAAAAGTTTAATTGTGCATTTTACTCGCCATTTCATGCTCTTTGAGATGCCGCTTATCCCGATACGCTATCTGAAATAGGAGCGACGTAAGTTGAACAAATGTGATAGAATTACGCTGAATTCTTATATTAACCGTAATATAAAATGATCTCACCGGGTCTCTGTTTGCCTTATCCTAGAAGTGTAACAGTGCATTTTACTCGCCGTTTCATGCGCTTTGAGATGCCGCTTAGCCCAACACGCTATCTGAAATAGGAGCGACGTAAACAGAACAAATGTGATAGAATTTCGCTGAATTCTTTTATTAACCATAATGTGAAATGATCTAATCGGGTCTCTGTTCGCCCTAGCCTCGAAGTTTAATAGTGCATTTTATTCGCCATTTCATGCGCTTTGAGATTCCGCTTAGCCCAATACGCTATCTGAAATAGGAGCGACGTAAATTGAACAAATGTGATAGAATTTCCCTGAAATCTTATATTAAACAAAATATAAAATGATCTAATCGGGTCTCTGATTGCCCTATCATAGAAGATTAGTAGTGCATTTTACTCGCCATTCCACGCGCTTTCAGATGCCGCCTAGCCCAGTACGCTATCTGAAATAGGAGCGACGTAACTTGAACAAATGTGATAGAATTACGCTGCATTCTTATATTAACAGTAATATAAAATGATCTAATCGGGTCTCCGTTTGCCTTATCCTAGAAGTTTAATAGCGCATTTTACTCGCCATTTCATGCGCTTTGAGAGACCACTTAGCCCAATACGCTATCTGAAATAAGAGCGACGTAAATTGAACAAATGTGATAGAATTTCCCTGAATTCTTATATTAACATTAATGTAAAATGATCTAATCGGGTCTCTGTTCGCCCTACCATAGAAGTCTAATAGTGCATTTCACACGCCATGCCACGCGCTTTAAGATGCCGCCGAGCCCAGTACGCTATGTGAAATAGGAACGACGTAAATTGAACAAATGTGATAGAATTTTGCTGAATTCTTAAATTAACCATAATATAAAATGATCTAATCGGGTCTCTGTTTGCCCTACCCTAGAAGTTTAATAGTGCATTTTACTCGCCATTTCATGCGCCTTCAGATGCCGCTTAGCCCAATACGCTATCTGAAATAGGAGCGACGTAAATTGAACAAATGTGATAGAATTTCGCTGATTTCTTAAACTAACCATAATATAACATGATCTAGTCGGGCCTCTGATTGACCTATCATAGAAGTTTAATAGTACATTTTGCTCGCCTTTCCACGCGCTTTAAGATGCCGCCTAGCCCAGTACCCTATCTGAAATTGGATCGACGGAAATTAAACAAATGTGATAGAATTTTGCTGACATCTTAAATTAACCATAGTATAAAATGATCTAATCAGGTCCCTGCTTGCCCTACCCTAGAAGTTTAATAGTGCATTTCACTCGCCATTTCATGCGCTTTCAGATGCCGCTTAGCCCAATACGCTATCTGAAATAGGAGCGACGTAAATTGAACAAATGTGATAGATTTTTCCCTGAAATCTTATATTAAACAAAATATACAATGATCTAATCGGGTCTCTGATTGCCTATCATAGAAGTTTAGTAGTGCATTTTGCTCGCCATTCCACGCGCTTTAAGATGCCGCCTAGCCCAGTACGCTATCTGAAGCAGGAGCGACGTAAATTGAACAAACGTGATAGAATTTCCCCGAATTCTTATATTAACCTTAATGTAAAATGATCTAATCAGGTCCCTGCTTGCCCTACCCTAGAAGTTTAATAGTGCATTTTGCTCGCCATTTCTTGCGCTTTGAGATGCCGCTTATCCCAATACGCTATCTGAAATAGGAGCGATGCAAATTGAACAAATGTGATAGAATTTCGCTGAATTCTTTTATTAACCATAATGTAAAATGATCTAATCGGGTCTCTGTTCGCCCTACCCTAGAAGTTTAATAGTGCGTTTCACTCTCCATTTCATGCGCTTTCAGATGCCGCTTAGCCCAATACGCTATCTGAAATAGGAGCGACGTAAATTGAACAAATGTGATAGGATTTCCCTGAAATCTTATATTAAACAAAATATACAATGATCTAATCGGGTCTCTGATTGCCTATCATAGAAGTTTAGTAGTACATTTTGCTCGCCATTCCACGCGCTTTAAGATGCCGCCTAGCCCAGTACGCTATCTGAAATAGGAGCGACGTAAATTGAACAAACGTGATAGAATTTCCCCGAATTCTTATATTAACCTTAATGTAAAATTATCTGTTCGGGTCTCTGTTCGCCCTACCATAGAAGTTTAATCGTGCATTTTACTCGTCGTTTCATGCGCTTTGAGATGCCGCTTAGCCCAGAACGCTATCTGAAACAGGAGCGATATAAATTGAACAAATGTGATAGAATTTCGCTGAATTCTTTTATTAACCATAATGTAAAATGATCTAATCGGGTCTCTGTTCGCCCTAGCCTAGAACTTTAATAGTGCATTTTATTCGCCATTTCATACGCTTTGAGATGCCGCTTAGCCCAATACGCTATCCGACATAGGAGCGACGTAAATGAACCAATGTGATAGAATTTCAGTGAATTCATTTATTAACCATAATGTAAAATGATCTAATCGGGTCTCTGTTTGCCCTGCCCTAGAAGTTTAATAGTGCATTTTACTCGCCATTTCTTGCGCTTTGAGATTCCGCTTAGCCCAATACGCTATCTGAAATAGGAGCGACGTAAATTGAACAAATGTGATAGAATTTCGCTGAATTCTTAAATTAACCATAATATAAAATGATCTAATCGGGTCTCTGTTTGCCCTACCCTAGAAGTTTAATAGTGAATTTTACTCGCCATTTCTTGCGCTTTGAGATGCCGCTTAGCCCAATACGCTATCTGAAATATCAGCGACGTAAATTGAACAAATGTGATAGAATTTCGCTGAATGCTTATATTAATCTTAATGTAAAATGATCTAATCGGGTCTTTGTTCGCCCTACCCTAGAAGTTTAATAGTGCATTTCACTCGTCATTTCATGCGCATTGAGATGCCGCTTAGCCCAATACGTTATCTGAAATAGGAGCGACGTAAATTGAACAAATGTGATAGAATTTCAGTGAATTCATTTATTAAACATAATGTAAAATGATCTAATCGGGTCTCTGATTGCCCTACCCTAGAAGTTTAATAGTGCATTTTACTCGCCATTTCTTGCGCTTTGAGATGCCGCTTAGCCCAATACGCTATCTGAAATATCAGCGACGTAAATTGAACAAATGTGATAGAATTTCGCTGAAATCTTTTATTAACCATAATGTAAAATGATCTAATCGGGTCTCTGTTCGCCCTAGCCTACAAGTTTAATAGAGGATTTTATTCGCCATTTCATGCGCTTTGAGATGCCGCGTAGCCCAATACGCTATCTGAAATATGAGCGACGTAAATTGAACAAATGTGATAGAATTTCAGTGAATTCATTTATTAACCATAATGTAAAATGATCTAATCGGGTCTCTGTTTGCCCTGCCCTAGAAGTTTAATAGTGCATTTTACTCGCCAATTCTTGCGCTTTGAGATGCCGCTTAGCCCAATACGCTATCTGAAATAGGAGCGACGTGAATTGAACAAATGTGATAGGATTTCGCTGAATTCTTAAATTAACTATAATATAAAGTTATCTAATCGGGTCTCTGTTTGCCCTACCCTAGAAGTTTAATACTGCATTTTACACGTCATTTCATGAGCTTTGAGATGTCGCTTATCCCAATACGCTATCTGAAATAGGAGCGATGCAAATTGAACAAATGTGATAGAATTTCGCTGAATTCTTTTATTAACCATAATGTAAAATGATCTAATCGGGTCTCTGTTCGCCCTAGCCAGAAGTTTAATAGTGCATTTTACTCGCCATTTCATGCGCTTTGAGATGCCGCTTAGCCCAATACGCTATCTGAAATAGGAGCGACGTAAATTGAACATATGTGATAGAATTTCCTTGAAATCTTATATTAAACAAAATATAAAATGATCTAATCGGGTCTCTGATTGCCCTATCATAGAAGTTTAGTAGTGCATTTTACACGCCCTTCCACGCGTTTCAAGATGCCGTCTAGCCCAGTACGCTATCTGAAATAGAAGCGACGTAAGTTGAACAAATGTGATAGAATTACGCTGAATTCTTATATTAACCATAATATAAAATTCGGTTCTCTGTTTGCCTTACACTAGAAGTTTAATACTGCATTTTACTCGCCATTTCATGCGCTTTGAGATGCCGCTTAGCCCAATACGCTATCTGAAATAGGAGCGACGTAAATTGAACAAATGTGATAGAATTTCGCTGAATTCTTAAATTAACTATAATATAAAATGATCTAATCGGGTCTCTGTTCGCCCTACCCTAGAAGTGTAATAATGCATTTCACTCGCCATTTCATGCGCTTTCAGATGCCGCTTAGCCCAATACGCTAACTGAAATAGGAGCGACGTAAATTGAACAAATATGATAGGATTTCGCTGAATTCATATATTAACCGTAATATAAAATGATCTAATCGGTTCTCTGTTTGCCCTACCCTAGAAGTTCAATAGTGCATATTACTCGCCATTTCATGCGCTTTGAGATGCCTCTTAGCCCAATACGCTATCTGAAATAGGAGCGACGTAAATTGAACAAATGTGATAGAATTACGCTGAATTCTTGTATTAACCGTAATATAAAATGATCTAATCGGGTCTACGTTTGCCCTACCCTAGAAGTTTAGTAGTGGATTTTACCCGTCATTTCATGCGCTTTGAGATGCCGCTTAGCCCAACACGCTATCTGAAATAGGAGCGACGTAAACTGAAGAAATGTGTTAGAATTTCGCTGAATTCTTTTATTAACCATAATGTGAAATGATCTAATCGGGTCTCTGTTCGCCCTAGCCTAGAAGTTTAATAGTGCATTGTATTCGCCATTTCATGCGCTTTGATATGCCGCTTAGCCCAATACGCTATCTGAAGTAGGAGCGACGTAAATTGAACAAATGTGATAGAATTTCCCTGAAATCTTATATTATAGAAAATATAAAATGATCTAATCGGGTCTCTGATTGCCCTATCATAAAAGTTTAGCAGTGCATTTTACTCGCCATTCCACGCGCTATAAGATGCCGCCTAGCCTAGTACGCTATCTGAAATAGGAGCGACGTAAGTTGAACAGATGTGATAGAATTACGCTGAATACTTATATTAACCGTAATATAAAATGATCTAATCGGGTCTCTGTTTGCCCTACCCTAGAAGTTTAATACTGCATTTTACTCGTCATTTCATGAGCTTTGAGATGTCGCTTATCCCAATACGCTATCTGAAATAGGAGCGATGCAAATTGAACAAATGTGATAGAATTTCGCTGAATTCTTTTATTAACCATAATGTAAAATGATCTAATCGGGTCTCTGTTCGCCCTAGCCTAGAAGTTTAATAGTGCATGTTACTCACCATTTCATGCGCTTTGAGATGCCGCTTAGCCCAATACGCTATCTGAAATAGGAGCGACGTAAATTGAGCAAATGTTATAGAATTTCGCTGAATTCTTATATTAAGCAAAATAAAATGATCTAGTCGGGCCTCTGATTGACCTATCATAGAAGTTTATATAGTGCATTTTACTCGCCATGCGACGCGCTTTAAGATGCCCGCCGAGCCCAGTACGCTATGTGAAATAGGAACGACGTAAATTGAACAAATGTGATGGAATTTTGCTGAATTCATAAATTAACCACAATATAAAATGATCTAATCGGGTCTCTGTTTGCCCTACCCTAGAAGTTTAATAGTGCATTTTACTCGACATTTCATGCGCCTTCAGATGCCGCTTAGCCCAATACGCTATCTGAAATAGGAGCGACGTAAATTGAACAATGTGATAGAAATTCCCCGAATTCTTATATTAACCTTAATGTAAAATGATCTGCTCGGGTCTCTGTTCGCCCTATCCTAGAAGTTTAATCGTGCATTTTACTCGTCGTTTCATGCGCTTTGAGATGCCGCTTAGCCCAGAACGCTATCTGAAATAGGAGCGATATAAATTGAACAAATGTGATAGAATTTCGCTGAATTCTTTTATTAACCATAATGTAAAATGATCTAATCGGGTCTCTGTTCGCCCTACCCTAGAAGTTTAATAGTGCATTTCACTCGCCATTTCATGCGCTTTGAGATGCCGCTTAGCCCAATACGCTATCTGAAATTGGAGCGACGTAAATTGAACATATGTGATAGAATTTTGCTGAAATCTTTTATTAACCATAATGTAAAATGATCTAATCGACTCTCTGATTGCCCTATCATAGAAGTTTAGTAGTGCATTTTACTCGCCCTTCCACGCGCTTCAAGATGCTGTCTAGCCCAGTACGATATCTGAAATAGGAGCGACGTAAGTTGAACAAATGTGATAGAATTGCGCTGAATTCTTATATTAACCATAATATAAAATTCGGGTCTCTGTTTGCCTTACCCTAGAAGTTTAATAGTGCATTTTACTCGCCATTTCATGCGCAATGAGATGCCACTTAGCCCAATACGCTATCTGAAATAGGAGCGACGTAAATTGAACAAATGTTATAGAATTTCGCTGAATTCTTATATTAACCAAAATATAAAATGATCTAGTCGGGCCTCTGATTGACCTATCATAGAAGTTTATATAGTGCATTTTACTCGCCATTCCACGCGCTTTAAGATGCCGCCTAGCCCAGTACGCTATCTGAAATAGGAACAACGTAAATTGAACAATTGTGATAGAATTTTGCTGACTTCTTAAATTAACTATAATATAAAATGATCTAATCGGGTCTCTATTTGCCCTACCCTAGAAGTTTAACAGTGCATTTCACTCGCCATTCCGCGCGCTTTAAGATGCCGCCTAGCCCAGTACGCTATCTGAAATAGGAGAGACGTAAATTGAACAAATGTGATAGAATTTTGCTGAATTCTTAAATTAACCATAATATAAAATGATCTAATCGGGTCTCCGTTTGCCCTACCCTAGAAGTTTAATAGTGCATTTTACTCGCCATTTCATGCGCTTTGAGATGCCGCTTAGCCCAATACGCTATCTGAAATTGGAGCGACGTAAGTTGAACAAATGAGATAGAATTTTGCTGAAATCTTTTATTAACCATAATGTAAAATGATCTAATCGGGTCTCTGTTCGCCCTAGCCTACAAGTTTAATAGAGCATTTTATTCGCCATCTCATGCGCTTTGAGATGCCGCGTAGCCCAATACGCTATCTGAAATAGGAGCGACGTAAATTGAACAAATGTGATAGAATTTCCCTGAAATCTTATATTAAACAAAATATACAATGATCTAATCGGGTCTCTGATTGCCTATCATAGAAGCTTAGTAGTGCATTTTGCTCGCCATTCCACGCGCTTTAAGATGCCGCCTAGCCCAGTACGCTATCTGAAATAGGAGCGACGTAAATTGAACAAATGTGATAGAATTTCCCCGAATTCTTATATTAACCTTAATGTAAAATGATCTGATCGGGTCTCTGTTCGCCCTACCCTAGAAGTTTAATCGTGCATTTTACTCGTCGCTTCATGCGCTTTGAGATGCCGCTTAGCCCAGAACGCTATCTGAAATAGGAGCGATATAAATTGAACAAATGTGATAGAATTTCGCTGAATTCTTTTATTAACCATAATGGAAAATGATCTAATCGGGTCTCTGTTCGCCCTAGCCCAGAAGTTTAATAGTGCATATTATTGGCCATTTCATGCGCTTTGAGATGCCGCTTCGCCCAATACGCTATCTGAACTAGGAGCGACGTAATTTGAACAAATGTGAGAGAATTTCGCGTAATTCTTAAATTCACTATAATATAAACTGAACTAATCGGGTCTCTGTTTGCCCTACCCTAGAAGTTTAATAGTGCATTTTACTCGTCATTTCATGCGCTTTGAGATGCCGCTTAGCCCAATACGCTATCTGAAATAGGAGCGACGTAAATTGAACAAATGTGATAGAATTTCCTTGAAATCTTATATTAAACAAAATATAAAATGATCTAATCGGGTCTCTGATTGCCCTATCATAGAAGTTTAATAGTGCATTTTACTCGCCCTTCCACGCGCTTCAAGATGCCGTCTAGCCCAGTACGCTATCTGAAATAGGAGCGACGTAAGTTGAACAAATAGTGATAGAATTACGCTGAATTCTTATATTAACCATAATATAAAATTCGGGTCTCTGTTTGCCTTACCCTAGAAGTTTAATAGTGCATTTTACTCGCCATTTCATGCGCTTTGAGATGCCACTTAGCCCAATACGCTATCTGAAATAGGAGCGACATAAATTGAACAAATGTGATAGAATTTCGCTGAATTCTTAAATTAACTATAATATAAAATTATCTAATCGGGTCTCTGTTTGCCCTACCCTAGAAGTTTAATAGTGCATTTCACTCGTCATTTCATGCGCTTTGAGATGCCGCTTAGCCCAATACGCTATCTGAAATAGGAGCGACGTAAATTGAACAAATATGATAGGATTTCGCTGAATTCATATATTAACCGTAATATAAAATGATCTAATCGGTTCTCTGTTTGCCCTACCCTAGAAGTTTAATAGTGCATATTACTCGCCATTTCATGCGCTTTGAGATGCCTCTTAGCCCAATACGCTATCTGAAATAGGAGCGACGTAAATTGAACAAATGTGATAGAATTACGCTGAATTCTTGTATTAACCGTAATATAAAATGATCTAATCGGGTCTACGTTTGCCCTACCCTAGAAGTTTAATAGTGGATTTTACTCGTCATTTCATGCGCTTTGAGATGCCGCTTAGCCCAACACGCTATCTGAAATAGGAGCGACGTAAACTGAAGAAATGTGTTAGAATTTCGCTGAATTCTTTTATTAACCATAATGTGAAATGATCTAATCGGGTCTCTGTTCGCCCTAGCCTAGAAGTTTAATAGTGCATTGTATTCGCCATTTCATGCGCTTTGATATGCCGCTTAGCCCAATACGCTATCTGAAGTAGGAGCGACGTAAATTGAACAAATGTGATAGAATTTCCCTGAAATCTTATATTATAGAAAATATAAAATGATCTAATCGGGTCTCTGATTGCCCTATCATAAAAGTTTAGCAGTGCATTTTACTCGCCATTCCACGCGCTATAAGATGCCGCTTAGCCTAGTACGCTATCTGAAATAGGAGCGACGTAAGTTGAACAGATGTGATAGAATTACGCTGAATACTTATATTAACCGTAATATAAAATGATCTAATCGGGTCTCTGTTTGCCCTACCCTAGAAGTTTAATACTGCATTTTACTCGCCATTTCATGAGCTTTGAGATGTCGCTTATCCCAATACGCTATCTGAAATAGGAGCGACATAAATTGAACAAATGTGATAGAATTTCGCTGAATTCTTAAATTAACTATAATATAAAATTATCTAATCGGGTCTCTGTTTGCCCTACCCTAGAAGTTTAATAGTGCATTTCACTCGTCATTTCATGCGCTTTGAGATGCCGCTTAGCCCAATACGCTATCTGAAATAGGAGCGACGTAAATTGAACAAATATGATAGGATTTCGCTGAATTCATATATTAACCGTAATATAAAATGATCTAATCGGTTCTCTGTTTGCCCTACCCTAGAAGTTCAATAGTGCATATTACTCGCCATTTCATGCGCTTTGAGATGCCTCTTAGCCCAATACGCTATCTGAAATAGGAGCGACGTAAATTGAACAAATGTGATAGAATTACGCTGAATTCTTGTATTAACCGTAATATAAAATGATCTAATCGGGTCTACGTTTGCCCTACCCTAGAAGTTTAGTAGTGCATTTTACTCGTCATTTCATGCGCTTTGAGATGCCGCTTAGCCCAACACGCTATCTGAAATAGGAGCGACGT
This sequence comes from Macropis europaea, assembly GCA_916610135.2. Taxonomy (NCBI): domain Eukaryota; kingdom Metazoa; phylum Arthropoda; class Insecta; order Hymenoptera; family Melittidae; genus Macropis; species Macropis europaea. The sequence goes on along the minus strand of CAKAJE020000008.1, from coordinate 376,239 downwards.
AAACTGAACAAATGTGATAGAATTTCGCTGAATTCTTTTATTAACCATAATGTGAAATGATCTAATCGGGTCTCTGTTCGCCCTAGCCTAGAAGTTTAATAGTGCATTGTATTCGCCATTTCATGCGCTTTGATATGCCGCTTAGCCCAATACGCTATCTGAAGTAGGAGCGACGTAAATTGAACAAATGTGATAGAATTTCCCTGAAATCTTATATTATAGAAAATATAAAATGATCTAATCGGGTCTCTGATTGCCCTATCATAAAAGTTTAGCAGTGCATTTCACTCGCCATTCCACGCGCTATAAGATGCCGCCTAGCCTAGTACGCTATCTGAAATAGGAGCGACGTAAGTTGAACAGATGTGATAGAATTACGCTGAATACTTATATTAACCGTAATATAAAATGATCTAATCGGGTCTCTGTTTGCCCTACCCTAGAAGTTTAATACTGCATTTTACTCGTCATTTCATGAGCTTTGAGATGTCGCTTATCCCAATACGCTATCTGAAATAGGAGCGATGCAAATTGAACAAATGTGATAGAATTTCGCTGAATTCTTTTATTAACCATAATGTAAAATGATCTAATCGGGTCTCTGTTCGCCCTAGCCTAGAAGTTTAATAGTGCATGTTACTCACCATTTCATGCGCTTTGAGATACCGCTTAGCCGAAGACGCTATCTGAAATAGGAGCGACGTAAATTGAGCAAATGTTATAGAATTTCGCTGAATTCTTATATTAAGCAAAATAAAATGATCTAGTCGGGCCTCTGATTGACCTATCATAGAAGTTTATATAGTGCATTTTACTCGCCATGCGACGCGCTTTAAGATGCCGCCGAGCCCAGTACGCTATGTGAAATAGGAACGACGTAAATTGAACAAATGTGATAGAATTTTGCTGAATTCATAAATTAACCACAATATAAAATGATCTAATCGGGTCTCTGTTTGCCCTACCCTAGAAGTTTAATAGTACATTTTACTCGACATTTCATGCGCCTTCAGATGCCGCTTAGCCCAATACGCTATCTGAAATTGGAGCGACGTAAATTGAACAAATGTGATAGAAATTCCCCGAATTCTTATATTAACCTTAATGTAAAATGATCTGCTCGGGTCTCTGTTCGCCCTACCCTAGAAGTTTAATCGTGCATTTTACTCGTCGTTTCATGCGCTTTGAGATGCCGCTTAGCCCAGAACGCTATCTGAAATAGGAGCGATATAAATTGAACAAATGTGATAGAATTTCGCTGAATTCTTTTATTAACCATAATGTAAAATGATCTAATCGGGTCTCTGTTCGCCCTACCCTAGAAGTTTAATAGTGCATTTCACTCGCCATTTCATGCGCTTTGAGATGCCGCTTAGCCCAATACGCTATCTGAAATTGGAGCGACGTAAATTGAACATATGTGATAGAATTTTGCTGAAATCTTTTATTAACCATAATGTAAAATGATCTAATCGACTCTCTGATTGCCCTATCATAGAAGTTTAGTAGTGCATTTTACTCGCCCTTCCACGCGCTTCAAGATGCCGTCTAGCCCAGTACGCTATCTGAAATAGGAGCGACGTAAGTTGAACAAATGTGATAGAATTACGCTGAATTCTTATATTAACCATAATATAAAATTCGGGTCTCTGTTTGCCTTACCCTAGAAGTTTAATAGTGCATTTTACTCGCCATTTCATGCGCAATGAGATGCCACTTAGCCCAATACGCTATCTGAAATAGGAGCGACGTAAATTGAACAAATGTTATAGAATTTCGCTGAATTCTTATATTAACCAAAATATAAAATGATCTAGTCGGGCCTCTGATTGACCTATCATAGAAGTTTATATAGTGCATTTTACTCGCCATTCCACGCGCTTTAAGATGCCGCCTAGCCCAGTACGCTATCTGAAATAGGAACAACGTAAATTGAACAATTGTGATAGAATTTTGCTGAATTCTTAAATTAACTATAATATAAAATGATCTAATCGGGTCTCTATTTGCCCTACCCTAGAAGTTTAACAGTGCATTTCACTCGCCATTCCGCGCGCTTTAAGATGCCGCCTAGCCCAGTACGCTATCTGAAATAGGAGCGACGTAAATTGAACAAATGTGATAGAATTTTGCTGAATTCTTAAATTAACCATAATATAAAATGATCTAATCGGGTCTCCGTTTGCCCTACCCTAGAAGTTTAATAGTGCATTTTACTCGCCATTTCATGCGCTTTGAGATGCCGCTTAGCCCAATACGCTATCTGAAATTGGAGCGACGTAAGTTGAACAAATGAGATAGAATTTTGCTGAAATCTTTTATTAACCATAATGTAAAATGATCTAATCGGGTCTCTGTTCGCCCTAGCCTACAAGTTTAATAGAGCATTTTATTCGCCATCTCATGCGCTTTGAGATGCCGCGTAGCCCAATACGCTATCTGAAATAGGAGCGACGTAAATTGAACAAATGTGATAGAATTTCCCTGAAATCTTATATTAAGCAAAATATACAATGATCTAATCGGGTCTCTGATTGCCTATCATAGAAGCTTAGTAGTGCATTTTGCTCGCCATTCCACGCGCTTTAAGATGCCGCCTAGCCCAGTACGCTATCTGAAATAGGAGCGACGTAAATTGAACAAATGTGATAGAATTTCCCCGAATTCTTATATTAACCTTAATGTAAAATGATCTGATCGGGTCTCTGTTCGCCCTACCCTAGAAGTTTAATCGTGCATTTTACTCGTCGCTTCATGCGCTTTGAGATGCCGCTTAGCCCAGAACGCTATCTGAAATAGGAGCGATATAAATTGAACAAATGTGATAGAATTTCGCTGAATTCTTTTATTAACCATAATGGAAAATGATCTAATCGGGTCTCTGTTCGCCCTAGCCCAGAAGTTTAATAGTGCATATTATTGGCCATTTCATGCGCTTTGAGATGCCGCTTCGCCCAATACGCTATCTGAACTAGGAGCGACGTAATTTGAACAAATGTGAGAGAATTTCGCTTAATTCTTAAATTCACTATAATATAAACTGAACTAATCGGGTCTCTGTTTGCCCTACCCTAGAAGTTTAATAGTGCATTTTACTCGTCATTTCATGCGCTTTGAGATGCCGCTTAGCCCAATACGCTATCTGAAATAGGAGCGACGTAAATTGAACAAATGTGATAGAATTTCCTTGAAATCTTATATTAAACAAAATATAAAATGATCTAATCGGGTCTCTGATTGCCCTATCATAGAAGTTTAATAGTGCATTTTACTCGCCCTTCCACGCGCTTCAAGATGCCGTCTAGCCCAGTACGCTATCTGAAATAGGAGCGACGTAAGTTGAACAAATAGTGATAGAATTACGCTGAATTCTTATATTAACCATAATATAAAATTCGGGTCTCTGTTTGCCTTACCCTAGAAGTTTAATAGTGCATTTTACTCGCCATTTCATGCGCTTTGAGATGCCACTTAGCCCAATACGCTATCTGAAATAGGAGCGACATAAATTGAACAAATGTGATAGAATTTCGCTGAATTCTTAAATTAACTATAATATAAAATTATCTAATCGGGTCTCTGTTTGCCCTACCCTAGAAGTTTAATAGTGCATTTCACTCGTCATTTCATGCGCTTTGAGATGCCGCTTAGCCCAATACGCTATCTGAAATAGGAGCGACGTAAATTGAACAAATATGATAGGATTTCGCTGAATTCATATATTAACCGTAATATAAAATGATCTAATCGGTTCTCTGTTTGCCCTACCCTAGAAGTTCAATAGTGCATATTACTCGCCATTTCATGCGCTTTGAGATGCCTCTTAGCCCAATACGCTATCTGAAATAGGAGCGACGTAAATTGAACAAATGTGATAGAATTACGCTGAATTCTTGTATTAACCGTAATATAAAATGATCTAATCGGGTCTACGTTTGCCCTACCCTAGAAGTTTAGTAGTGGATTTTACTCGTCATTTCATGCGCTTTGAGATGCCGCTTAGCCCAACACGCTATCTGAAATAGGAGCGACGTAAACTGAAGAAATGTGTTAGAATTTCGCTGAATTCTTTTATTAACCATAATGTGAAATGATCTAATCGGGTCTCTGTTCGCCCTAGCCTAGAAGTTTAATAGTGCATTGTATTCGCCATTTCATGCGCTTTGATATGCCGCTTAGCCCAATACGCTATCTGAAGTAGGAGCGACGTAAATTGAACAAATGTGATAGAATTTCCCTGAAATCTTATATTATAGAAAATATAAAATGATCTAATCGGGTCTCTGATTGCCCTATCATAAAAGTTTAGCAGTGCATTTTACTCGCCATTCCACGCGCTATAAGATGCCGCCTAGCCTAGTACGCTATCTGAAATAGGAGCGACGTAAGTTGAACAGATGTGATAGAATTACGCTGAATTCTTATATTAACCGTAATATAAAATGATCTAATCGGGTCTCTGTTTGCCCTACCCTAGAAGTTTAATACTGCATTTTACTCGCCATTTCATGAGCTTTGAGATGTCGCTTATCCCAATACGCTATCTGAAATAGGAGCGACATAAATTGAACAAATGTGATAGAATTTCGCTGAATTCTTAAATTAACTATAATATAAAATTATCTAATCGGGTCTCTGTTTGCCCTACCCTAGAAGTTTAATAGTGCATTTCACTCGTCATTTCATGCGCTTTGAGATGCCGCTTAGCCCAATACGCTATCTGAAATAGGAGCGACGTAAATTGAACAAATATGATAGGATTTCGCTGAATTCATATATTAACCGTAATATAAAATGATCTAATCGGTTCTCTGTTTGCCCTACCCTAGAAGTTCAATAGTGCATATTACTCGCCATTTCATGCGCTTTGAGATGCCTCTTAGCCCAATACGCTATCTGAAATAGGAGCGACGTAAATTGAACAAATGTGATAGAATTACGCTGAATTCTTGTATTAACCGTAATATAAAATGATCTAATCGGGTCTACGTTTGCCCTACCCTAGAAGTTTAGTAGTGGATTTTACCCGTCATTTCATGCGCTTTGAGATGCCGCTTAGCCCAACACGCTATCTGAAATAGGAGCGACGTAAACTGAAGAAATGTGTTAGAATTTCGCTGAATTCTTTTATTAACCATAATGTGAAATGATCTAATCGGGTCTCTGTTCGCCCTAGCCTAGAAGTTTAATAGTGCATTGTATTCGCCATTTCATGCGCTTTGATATGCCGCTTAGCGCAATACGCTATCTGAAGTAGGAGCGACGTAAATTGAACAAATGTGATAGAATTTCCCTGAAATCTTATATTATAGAAAATATAAAATGATCTAATCGGGTCTCTGATTGCCCTATCATAAAAGTTTAGCAGTGCATTTTACTCGCCATTCCACGCGCTATAAGATGCCGCTTAGCCTAGTACGCTATCTGAAATAGGAGCGACGTAAGTTGAACAGATGTGATAGAATTACGCTGAATACTTATATTAACCGTAATATAAAATGATCTAATCGGGTCTCTGTTTGCCCTACCCTAGAAGTTTAATACTGCATTTTACTCGTCATTTCATGAGCTTTGAGATGTCGCTTATCCCAATACGCTATCTGAAATAGGAGCGATGCAAATTGAACAAATGTGATAGAATTTCGCTGAATTCTTTTATTAACCATAATGTAAAATGATCTAATCGGGTCTCTGTTCGCCCTAGCCTAGAAGTTTAATAGTGCATGTTACTCACCATTTCATGCGCTTTGAGATGCCGCTTAGCCGAAGACGCTATCTGAAATAGGAGCGACGTAAATTGAGCAAATGTTATAGAATTTCGCTGAATTCTTATATTAACCAAAATAAAATGATCTAGTCGGGCCTCTGATTGACCTATCATAGAAGTTTATATAGTGCATTTTACTCGCCATGCGACGCGCTTTAAGATGCCGCCGAGCCCAGTACGCTATGTGAAATAGGAACGACGTAAATTGAACAAATGTGATAGAATTTTGCTGAATTCATAAATTAACCACAATATAAAATGATCTAATCGGGTCTCTGTTTGCCCTACCCTAGAAGTTTAATAGTACATTTTACTCGACATTTCATGCGCCTTCAGATGCCGCTTAGCCCAATACGCTATCTGAAATTGGAGCGACGTAAATTGAACAAATGTGATAGAATTTCCCCGAATTCTTATATTAACCTTAATGTAAAATGATCTGCTCGGGTCTCTGTTCGCCCTATCCTAGAAGTTTAATCGTGCATTTTACTCGTCGTTTCATGCGCTTTGAGATGCCGCTTAGCCCAGAACGCTATCTGAAATAGGAGCGATATAAATTGAACAAATGTGATAGAATTTCGCTGAATTCTTTTATTAACCATAATGTAAAATGATCTAATCGGGTCTCTGTTCGCCCTACCCTAGAAGTTTAATAGTGCATTTCACTCGCCATTTCATGCGCTTTGAGATGCCGCTTAGCCCAATACGCTATCTGAAATTGGAGCGACGTAAATTGAACATATGTGATAGAATTTTGCTGAAATCTTTTATTAACCATAATGTAAAATGATCTAATCGACTCTCTGATTGCCCTATCATAGAAGTTTAGTAGTGCATTTTACTCGCCCTTCCACGCGCTTCAAGATGCCGTCTAGCCCAGTACGCTATCTGAAATAGGAGCGACGTAAGTTGAACAAATGTGATAGAATTACGCTGAATTCTTATATTAACCATAATATAAAATTCGGGTCTCTGTTTGCCTTACCCTAGAAGTTTAATAGTGCATTTTACTCGCCATTTCATGCGCAATGAGATGCCACTTAGCCCAATACGCTATCTGAAATAGGAGCGACGTAAATTGAACAAATGTTATAGAATTTCGCTGAATTCTTATATTAACCAAAATATAAAATGATCTAGTCGGGCCTCTGATTGACCTATCATAGAAGTTTATATAGTGCATTTTACTCGCCATTCCACGCGCTTTAAGATGCCGCCTAGCCCAGTACGCTATCTGAAATAGGAACAACGTAAATTGAACAATTGTGATAGAATTTTGCTGAATTCTTAAATTAACTATAATATAAAATGATCTAATCGGGTCTCTATTTGCCCTACCCTAGAAGTTTAACAGTGCATTTCACTCGCCATTCCGCGCGCTTTAAGATGCCGCCTAGCCCAGTACGCTATCTGAAATAGGAGCGACGTAAATTGAACAAATGTGATAGAATTTTGCTGAATTCTTAAATTAACCATAATATAAAATGATCTAATCGGGTCTCCGTTTGCCCTACCCTAGAAGTTTAATAGTGCATTTTACTCGCCATTTCATGCGCTTTGAGATGCCGCTTAGCCCAATACGCTATCTGAAATTGGAGCGACGTAAGTTGAACAAATGAGATAGAATTTTGCTGAAATCTTTTATTAACCATAATGTAAAATGATCTAATCGGGTCTCTGTTCGCCCTAGCCTACAAGTTTAATAGAGCATTTTATTCGCCATCTCATGCGCTTTGAGATGCCGCGTAGCCCAATACGCTATCTGAAATAGGAGCGACGTAAATTGAACAAATGTGATAGAATTTCCCTGAAATCTTATATTAAGCAAAATATACAATGATCTAATCGGGTCTCTGATTGCCTATCATAGAAGCTTAGTAGTGCATTTTGCTCGCCATTCCACGCGCTTTAAGATGCCGCCTAGCCCAGTACGCTATCTGAAATAGGAGCGACGTAAATTGAACAAATGTGATAGAATTTCCCCGAATTCTTATATTAACCTTAATGTAAAATGATCTGATCGGGTCTCTGTTCGCCCTACCCTAGAAGTATAATCGTGCATTTTACTCGTCGCTTCATGCGCTTTGAGATGCCGCTTAGCCCAGAACGCTATCTGAAATAGGAGCGATATAAATTGAACAAATGTGATAGAATTTCGCTGAATTCTTTTATTAACCATAATGTAAAATGATCTAATCGGGTCTCTGTTCGCCCTACCCTAGAAGTTTAATAGTGCATTTCACTCGCCATTTCATGCGCTTTGAGATGTCGCTTAGCCCAATACGCTATCTGAAATTGGAGCGACGTAAGTTGAACAGATGAGATAGAATTTTGCTGAAATCTTTTATTAACCATAATGTAAAATGATCTAATCGGGTCTCTGTTCGCCCTAGCCTACAAGTTTAATAGAGCATTTTATTCGCCATCTCATGCGCTTTGAGATGCCGCGTAGCCCAATACGCTATCCGAAATAGGAGCGACGTAAATTGAACAAATGTGATAGACATTCGCTGATTTCTTATATTAACCAAAATATAAAATGATCTAATCGGGTCTCTGATTGCCCTATCATAGAAGTTGAGTAGTGCATTTTACTCGCCATTCCACGCGCTTTAAGATTCCGCCTAACCCAGTACGCTATCTGAAATAGGAGCGACGTAAGTTGAACAAATGTGATAGAATTACGCTGAATTCTTATATTCACCATAATGTAAAATTCGGGTCTCTGTTTGCCTTACCCTAAGGTTTAATAGTGCATGTTACTCGCCATTTCATGGACTTTGAGATGCCGCTTAGCCCAATACGCTATCTGAAATAGGAGCGACGTAAATTGAACAAATGTGATAGAATTTCGCTGAATTCTTTTATTAACCATAATGGAAAATGATCTAATCGGGTCTCTGTTCGCCCTAGCCCAGAAGTTTAATAGTGCATTTTATTGGCCATTTCATGCGCTTTGAGATGCCGCTTCGCCCAATACGCTATCTGAACTAGGAGCGACGTAATTTGAACAAATGTGAGAGAATTTCGCTGAATTCTTAAATTCACTATAATATAAAGTTATCTAATCGGGTCTCTGTTTGCCCTACCCTAGAAGTTTAATACTGCATTTTACTGGTCATTTCATGAGCTTTGCGATGTCGCTTATCCCATACGCTATCTGAAATAGGAGCGATGCAAATTGAACAAATGTGATAGAATTTCGCTGAATTCTTTTATTAACCATAATGTAAAATGATCTAATCGGGTCTCTGTTCGCCCTAGCCTAGAAGTTTAATAGTGCATTTTACTCACCATTTCATGCGCTTTGAGATGCCGCTTAGCCCAGTACGCTATCTGAAATAGGAGCGACGTAAATTGAACATATGTGATAGAATTTCCTTGAAATCTTATATTAAACAAAATATAAAATGATCTAATCGGGTCTCTGATTGCCCTATCATAGAGGTTTAGTAGTGCATTTTACTCGCCCGTCCACACGCTTCAAGATGCCGTCTAGCCCAGTACGCTATCTGAAATAGGAGCGACGTAAGTTGAACAAATGTGATAGAATTACGCTGAATTCTTATATTAACCATAATATAAAATTCGGGTCTCTGTTTGCCTTACCCTAGAAGTTTAATAATGCATTTTACTCGCCATTTCATGCGCTTTGAGATGCCGCTTTGCCCAATACGCTATCTGAAATAGGAACGACGTAAATTGAACAAATGTGATAGAATTTCGCTGAATTCTTGTATTACCCAAAATATAAAATGATCTAATCGGGTCTCCGATCGCCCTATCATAGAAGTTTAACAGTGCATTTCAATCGCCATTCCACGCGCTTTAAGATGCCGCTTAGTCCAATACGCTATCTGAAATAGGAGCGACGTAAATGGAACAAATGTGATAGAATTTCGCTGAATGCTTGTATTATCGAAAATATAAAATGATCTAATCGGGTCTCTGATTGCCCTATCATAGAAGTATAGTAGTGCATTTGACTCGCCATTCCACGCGCTTTAAGATGCCGTCTAGCCCAGTACGCTATCTGAAATAGGAGCGACGTAAGTTGAACAAATGTGATAGAATTACGCTGAATTCTTATATTAACCGTAATATAAAATGATCTAATCGGGTCTCTGTTTGCCTTATCCTAGAAGTTTAATAGTGCATTTTACTCGCCATTTCATGCGCTCAGAGATGCCGCTTAGCCCAATACGCTATCTGAACTAGGAGCGACGTAATTTGAACAAATGTGAGAGAATTTCGCTGAATTCTTAAATTCACTATAATATAAACTGAACTAATCGGGTCTCTGTTTGCCCTATCCTAGAAGTTTAATAGTGCATTTTACTCGCCATTCCTCGCGCTTTAAGATGCCGCCTATCCCAGTACGCTATCTGAAATAGGAGCGATGTAAATTGAACAAATGTGATAGAATTTCGCTGAATTCTTAAATTAACCATAATGTAAAATGATCTAATCGGGTCTCTGTTCGCCCTAGCCTAGAACTTTAATAGTGCATTTTATTCGCCATTTCATACGCTTTGAGATGCTGCTTAGCCCAATACGCTATCCGAAATAGGAGCGACGTAAATTGAACAAATGTGATAGACTTTCGCTGATTTCTTATATTAACCAAAATATAAAATGATCTAATCGGGTCTCTGATTGCCCTATCATAGAAGTTTAATAATGCATTTTACTCGCCATTTCATGCGCTTTGAGATGCCGCTTTGCCCAATACGCTATCTGAAATAGGAGCGACGTAAATTGAACAAATGTGATAGAATTTCGCTGAGTTCTTAAACTAACCATAATGTAAAATGTTCTAATCGGGTCTCTGTTCGCCCTAGCCTAGAAGTTTAATAGTGCATTTTATTCGCCATTTCATGCGCTTTGTGATGCCGCTTAGCCCAATACGCTATCTGAAATAGGAGCGACGTAAATTGAACAAATGTGATAGAATTTCCTTGAAATCTTATATTAAACAAAATATAAAATGATCTAATCGGGTCTCTGATTGCCCTATCATAGAAGTATAGTAGTGCATTTGACTCGCCATTCCACGCGCTTTAAGATGCCGTCTAGCCCAGTACGCTATCTGAAATAGGAGCGACGTAAGTTGAACAAATGTGATAGAATTACGCTGAATTCTTATATTAACCGTAATATAAAATGATCTAATCGGGTCTCTGTTTGCCTTATCCTAGAAGATTAATATTGCATTTTACTCGCTATTTCATGCGCTTTGAGTTGTCGCCTAGCCCAGTACGCTACGTGAAATAGGAGCGACGTAAATTGAACAAATGTGATAGAATTTCGCTGAATGCTTATATTAATCTTATTGTAAAATGATCTAATCGGGTCTTTGTTCGCCCTACCCTAGAAGTTTAATAGTGCATTTCACTCGTCATTTCATGAGCATTGAGATGCCGCTTAGCCCAATACGCTATCTGAAATAGGAGCGACGTAAATTGAACAAATCTGATAGAATTTCGCTGAATTCTTATATTAACCAAAATATAAAATGATCTAATCGGGTCTCTGATTGCCCTATCATAGAAGTTTAACAGTGCATTTTAGTCGCCATTCCTCGCGTTTTAAGATGCCGCCTTGCCCAGTACGCTAACTCAAATAGGAGCGACGTAAGTTGAACAAATGTGATAGAATTTCGCCGAATTCTTAAATTAACCCTAATATAAAATGATCTAATCGGGTCTCTGTTTGCCCTACCCTAGAAGTTTAATAGTGCATTTTACTCGCCATTTCGTGCGCTTTCAGATGCCGCTTAGCCCAATACGCTATCTGAAATATGAGCGACGTAAATTGAACAAATGTGATAGAATTTCGCTGAATTCTTATATTAATCTTAATGTAAAATGATCTAATCGGGTCTTTGTTCGCCCTACCCTAGAAGTTTAATAGTGCATTTTACTCGCCACTCCATGCGCTTTGAGATGCCGCTTAGCCCAATACGCTATCTGAAATAGGAGCGACGTAAATTGAACAAATGTGATAGAATTTCCCTGAAATCTTATATTAAACAAAATATAAAATGATCTAATGGGGTCTGATTGCCCTATCATAGAAGTTTAGTAGTGCATTTTGCTCGCCATTCCACGCGCTTTAAGATGCCACCTAGCCCAGTACGCTATCTGAAATAGGAGCGACGTAAATTGAACAAATGTGATAGAATTTCCCTGAATTCTTATATTAACCGTAATATAAAATGATCTAATCGGGTCTCTGTTTGCCTTATCCTAGAAGTTTAATAGTGCATTTTACTCGCCATTTCATGCGCTTAGAGATGCCGCTTAGCCCAATACGCTATCTGAAATAGGAGCGACGTAATTTGAACAAATGTGAGAGAATTTCGCTGAATTCTTAAAATCACTATAATATAAACTGAACTAATCGGGTCTCTGTTTGCCCTACCCTAGAAGTTTAATAGTGCATTTTACTCGTCATTTCATGCGCTTTGAGATGCCGCTTAGCCCAATACGCTATCTGAAATAGGAGCAATGTAAATTGAACAAATGTGATAGAATTTCGCTGAATTCTTTTATTAACCATAATGTAAAATGATCTAATCGGGTCTCTGTTCGCCCTAGCCCAGAAGTTTAATAGTGCATTTTACTCGTCATTTCATGCGCTTTGAGATGCCGCTTAGCCCAATACGCTATCCGAAATAGGAGCGCCGTAAATTGAACAAATCTGATAGAATTTCCCTGAAATCTTATATTAAACAAAATATAAAATTATCTAGTCGGGTCTCTGATTGCCCTATCATAGAAGTTTAGTAGTGCATTTTGCTCGCCATTCCACGCGCTTTAAGATGCCACCTAGCCCAGTACGCTATCTGAAATAGGAGCGACGTAAATTGAACAAATGTGATAGAATTTCCCCGAATTCTTATATTAACCTTAATGTAAAATGATCTGATCGGGTCTCTGTTCGCCCTACCCTAGAAGTTTAATCGTGCATTTTACTCGTCATTTCATGCGCTTTGAGATGCCGCTTAGCCCAGAACGCTATGTGAAATAGGAGCGATATAAATTGAACAAATGTGAAAGAATTTCGTTGAATTCTTTTATAAACCATAATGTAAAATGATCTAATCGGGTCTCTGTTCGCCCTAGCCTACAACTTTAATAGTGCATTTTACTCGCCATTTCATACGCTTTGAGATGCCGCTTAGCCCAATACGCTATCCGAAATAGGAGCGACGTAAATTGAACAAATGTGATAGACTTTCGCTGATTTCTTATATTAACCAAAATATAAAATGATCTAATCGGGTCTCTGATTGCCCTATCATAGAAGTTTAGTAGTGCATTTTACTCGCCATTCCACGCGCTTTAAGATGCCGCCTAGCCCAGTACGCTATCTGAAATAGGAGCGACGTAAGTTGAACAAATGTGATAGAATTACGCTGAATTCTTATATTAACCGTAATATAAAATGATCTAATCGGGTCTCCGTTTGCCTTATCCTAGGAGTTTGATAGTGCATTTCACTCGCCATTTCATGCGCTTTGAGATGCCGCTTAGCCCAATACGCTATCTGAAATAGGAGCGACGTAAATTGAACAAATGTGATAGAATTTCGCTGCATTCTTAAATTAACTATAATTTAAAGTTATCTAATCGGGTCTCTGTTTGCCCTGCCCTAGAAGTTTAATACTGCATTTTACTCGTCATTTCATGAGCTTTGAGATGCCGCTTATCCCAATACGCTATCTGAAATAGGAGCGATGCAAATTGAACAAATGTGATAGAATTTCCTTGAAATCTTATATTAAACAAAATATAAAATGATCTAATCGGGTCACTGATTGCCCTATCATAGAAGTTTAGTAGTGCATTTTACTCGCCGTTCCACGCGCTTTAAGATGCCGCCTAGCACAGTCCGCTATCTGAAATAGGAGCGACGTAAGTTGAACAAATGTGATAGAATATCGCAGGATTCTTATATTAACCAAAATATAAAATGATCTAATCGACTCTCTGATTGCCCTATCATAGAAGTTTAGTAGTGCATTTTACTCGCCATTCCACGCGCTTTAAGATGCCGCCTAGCCCAGTACGCTATCCGAAATAGGAGCGACGTAAATTGAACAAATGTGATAGAATTTCGCTGAATTCTTAAATTAACAATAATATAAAATGATCTTATCGGGTCTCTGTTTGCCCTACCCTAGAAGTTTAATAGTGCATTTTACTCGCCATTTCGTGCGCTTTCAGACGCCGCTTAGCACAATACGCCATCTGAACTATGAGCGACGTAAATTGAACAAATGTGATAGAATTTCGCTGAATTCTTATATTAATCTTAATGTAAAATGATCTAATCGGGTCTTTGTGCGCCCTACCCTAGAAGTTTAATAGTGCATTTCACTCGTCATTTCATGCGCTTTGAGATGCCGCTTAGCCCAATAAGCTATCTGAAATAGGAGCGACGTAAATTGAACAAATGTGATAGAATTTCGCTGAATTCTTATATTAACCAAAATATGAAATGATCTATTCGGGCCTCTGATGGACCTATCGTAGAAGTTTAGTAGTACATTTTGCTCGCCTTTCCACGCGCTTTAAGATGCCGCCTAGCCCAGTACGCTATCTGAAATATGAGCGACGTAAGTTGAACAAATGTGATAGAATTACACTGAATTCTTATATTAACCGTAATATAAAATGATCTAATCGGGTCTCTGTTTGCCATATCCTAGAAGTGTAATAGTGCATTTTACTCGCCGTTTCATGCGCTTTGAAGTGCCGCTTAGCCCAGCACGCTACCTGAAATAGGAGCGACGTAAATTGAACAATTGTGATAGAATTTCCCTGAAATCTTATATTAAACAAAATATAAAATGATCTAATCGGGTCTCTGATTGCCCTATCATAAAAGTTTAGCAGCGCATTTTACTCGCCATTTCATGCGCTTTGAGATGCCGCCTAGCCCAGTACGCCATTTGAAATAGGAGCGACGTAAGTTGAACGAATGTGATAGAATTACGCTGAATCCTTATATTAACCGTAATATAAAATGATCTAATCGGGTCTCTGTTTGCCTTATCCTAGAAGTTTAATATTGCATTTTACTCGCTATTTCATGCGCTTTGAGTTGTCGCCTAGCCCAGTACGCTACGTGAAATAGGAGCGACGTAAATTGAACAAATGTGATAGAACTTTGCTGAATTCTAAAATTAACCATAATATAAAATGATCTAATCGGGTATCTGTTTGCCCTACCCTAGAAGCTTAATAGTGCATTTTACTCGCCATTTCATGCGCTTTGAGCTGCCGCTTAGCCCAATACGCTATCTGAAATAGGAGCGACGTAAGTTGAACAAGTGTGATAGAATTTCGCTGAATTCTTTTAAGAACCATAATGTGAAATGATCGAATCGGGTCTCTGTTCGCCCTAGCCTAGAAGTTTAGTAGTGCATTTCATTCGCCATTTCATGCGCTTTGAGATGCCGCTTAGCCCAATACGCTATCTGAAATAGGAGCGACGTAAATTGAACAAATGTGATAGAATTTCCCTGAAATCTTATATTAAACAAAATATAGAATTATCTAATCGGGTCTCTGATTGCCCTATCATAGAAGTTTAGTAGTGCATTTTACTCGCCATTCCACGCGCTTTAAGATGCCGCCTAGCCCAGTACGCTATCTGAAATAGGAGCGACGTAAGTTGAACAAATGTGATAGAATTACACTGAATTCTTATATTAACCGTAATATAAAATGATCTAATCGGGTCTCTGTTTGCCCTATCATCGAAGTTTAATAGTGCATTTTACTCGTCATTTCATGCGCTTTGAGATGCAGCTTAGCCCAATAAGCTATCTGAAATAGGCGCGACGTAAATTGAACAAATGTGATAGAATTTCGCTGAATTCTTAAATTAACCATGATATAAAATGATCTAATTGGGTCTCTGTTTGCCCTACCCTAGAAGTTTAATAGTGCATTTTACTAGCCATTTCTTGCGCTTTGCGATGCCGCTTATCCCAATACGCTATTTGAAATATGAGCGACGTAAATTGAACAAATGTGATAGAATTTCCCTGAATTCTTATATTAACATTAATGTAAAATGATCTAATCGGGTCTCTGTTTGCCCTACCCTAGAAGTTTAATAGTGAATTTCACTCGTCATTTCATGCGCTTTTAGATGCCGGTTAGCCCAATAAGCTATCTGAAATAGGAGCGACGTAAATTGAACAAATGTGATAGAATTTCCCTGAATTCTTATATTAACATTAATGTAAAATGATCTAATCGGGTCTCTGTTCGCCGTATCATAGAAGTTTAATAGTGCATTTTACTCGCCATTCCACGCGTTTTAAGATGCCGCGCAGCCCAGTACGCTATCTGAAATAGGAGCGACGTAAATTGAACAAATGTGATAGAATTTTGCTGAATTCTTAAATTAACCATAATATAAAATGATCTAATCGGGTCTCTGTTCGCCCTACCATAGAAGTCTAATAGTGCATTTCACTCGCCATTTCACGCCCTTTATGATGCCGCCGAGCCCAGTTCGCTATCTGAAATAGGAGCGACGTAAGTTGAACAAATGTGATAGAATTTTGCTGAATTCTTAAATTAACCATAATATAAAATGATCTAATCGGGTCTCTGTTCGCCCTACCATAGAAGTCTAATAGTGCATTTCACTCGGCATGCCACGCGCTTTAAGATGCCGCCGTGCCCAGTACGCTATGTGAAATAGGAACGACGTAAATTGAACAAATGTGATAGAATTTTGCTGAATTCTTAAATTAACCATAATATAAAATGATCTAATCGGGTCTCTGTTTGCCCTACCCTAGAAGTTTAATAGTGCAGTTTACTCGCCATTTCATGCGCTTTCAGATGCCGCTTAGCCCAATACGCTATCTGAAATAGGAGCGACGTAAATTGAACAAATGTGATAGAATTTCGCTGAATTCGTAAACTAACCATAATATAAAATGATCTAATCGGGTCTCTGTTTGCCCTACCCTAGAAGTTTAATAGTGCGTTTCACTCGTCATTTCATGCGCTTTGAGATGCCGCTAAGCACAATACGCTATCTGAAATAGGAGCAACGTAAATTGAACAAATGTGATAGAATTTCGCTGAATTCTTAAATTAACCATAATATAAAATGATCTAATTGGGTCTCTGTTTGCCCTACCCTAGAAGTTTAATAGTGCGTTTTACTCGCCATTTCTTGCGCTTTGAGATGCCGCTTATCCCAATACGCTATCTGAAATATGAGCGACGTAAATTGATCAAATGTGATAGAATTTCCCTGAATTCGTATATTAACATTAATGTAAAATGATCTAATCGGGTCTCTGTTCGCCCTAGCCTAGAAGTTTAATAGTGCATTTTACTCGCCATTTCATGTGCTTTGAGCTGCCGCTTAGCCCAATACGCTATCTGAAATAGGAGCGACGTAAGTTGAACAAGTGTGATAGAATTTCGCTGAATTCTTTTAAGAACCATAATGTGAAATGATCGAATCGGGTCTCTGTTCGCCCTAGCCTAGAAGTTTAATAGTGCATTTTACTCGCCATTTCTTGCGCTTTGAGATGCCGCTTAGCCCAATACGCTATCTGAAATATCAGCGACGTAAATTGAACAAATGTGAGAGAATTTCGCTGAATTCTTATATTAACCTTAATGTAAAATGTTCTAGTCAGGTCTCTGTTCGCCCTACCCTAGAAGATTAACAGTGCATTTCACTCGTCATTTCATGCGCTTTGAGATGCCGCCTAGCCCAGTGCGCTATCTGAAATAGGAGCGACGTACATTGAACAAATGTGATAGAATTACGCTGCATTCTTATATTGACCGTAATATAAAATGATCTAATCGGGTCTCTGTTTGCCTTATCCTAGAAGTGTAATAGTGCATTTTACTCGCCGTTTTATGCGCTTTGAGATGCCGCTTAGCCCAGCACGCTATCTGAAATAGGAGCGACGTAAACTGAACAAATGTGATAGAATTTCGCTGAATTCTTTTATTAACCATAATGTGAAATGATCTAATCGGGTCTCTGTTCGCCCTAGCCTAGAAGTTTAATAGTGCATTTTATTCGCCATTTCATGCGCTTTGAGATGCCGCTTAGCCCAATACGCTACCTGAAATAGGAGCGACGTAAATTGAACAATTGTGATAGAATTTCCCTGAAATCTTATATTAAACAAAATATAAAATGATCTAATCGGGTCTCTGATTGCCCTATCATAAAAGTTTAGCAGTGCATTTTACTCGCCATTTCATGCGCCTTGAGATGCCGCCTAGCCCGGTACGCCATTTGAAATAGGAGCGACGTAAGTTGAACAAGTGTGATAGAATTTCGCTGAATTCTTTTAAGAACCATAATGTGAAATGATCGAATCGGGTCTCTGTTCGCCCTAGCCTAGAAGTTTAATAGTGCATTTTACTCGCCATTTCATGCGCTTTGAGATGCCGCTTAGCCCAATACGCTACCTGAAATAGGAGCGACGTAAATTGAACAATTGTGATAGAATTTCCCTGAAATCTTATATTAACCAAAATATAAAATGATCTAATCGGGTCCCTGATTGCCCTATCATAGAAGTTTAATAGTGCATTTCACTCGTCATTTCATGCGCTTTGAGATGCCGCTAAGCACAATACGATATCTGAAATAGGAGCGACGTAAATTGAACAAATGTGATAGAATTTTGCTGAATTCTTAAATTAACCATAATATAAAATGATTTAATCGGGTCCTTGTTTGCCTTACCCTAGAAGTTTAATAGTGCATTTTACTCGCCATTTCATGCGCATTGAGATGCCGCATAGCCCAATACGCTATCTGAAATAGGAGCGACGTAAATTGAACAAATGTGATAGAATTTCCGTGAATTCTTATGTCAACCTTAATGTAAAATGTTCTAATCGGGTCTCCGTTCGCCCTACCATAGAAGTCTAATAGTGCATTTCACTCGCCATTTCATGCACTTTGAGATGCCGCTTAGCCCAATACGCTATCCGAAATAGGAGCGACGTAAATTGCACAGATGTGATAGAATTTCGCTGAATTCTTATATTAACCAAAATATAAAATGATCTAATCGGGTCTCCGTTTGCCTTATCCTAGAAGTTTAATAGCGCATTTTATTCGCCACTTCATGCGCTTTGAGATGCCGCTTAGCCGAATACGCTATCTGAAATAGGAGCGACGTAAATTGAACAAATGTGATACAATTTCCCTGAAATCTTATATTAAACAAAATATAAAATGATCTAATCGGGTCTCTGATTGCCCTATCATTGAAGTTTAGTAGTGCATTTTACTCGCCATTCCACGCGCTTTAAGATGCCGCCTAGCCCAGTACGCTATCTGAAATAGGAGCGAGGTAAGTTGAACAAATGTGATAGAATTTTGCTGAATTCTTAAATTAACCATAATATAAAATGATCTAATCGGGTATCTGTTTGCCCTACCCTAGAAGTTTAATAGTGCATTCTATTCGCCATTTCATGCGCTTTCTGATGCCGCTTAGCCCAGTATGCTATCTGAAATAGGAACGACGTAAATTGAACAAATGTGATAGAATTTTGCTGAATTCTTAAATTAACCATAACATAAAATGATCTAATCGGGTCTCTGTTTGCCCTACCCTAGAAGTTTAATAGTGCATTTTACTCCCCATTTCATGCGCTTTGAGATGCCGCGTAGCCCAATACGCTATCTGAAATAGGAGCGACGTAAATTGAACAAATGTGATAGAATTACGCTGCATTCTTATATTAACCGTAATATAAAATGATCTAATCGGGTCTCCGTTTGCCTTATCCTAGAAGTTTAATAGCGCATTTTACTCGCCATTTCATGCGCTTTGAGAGGCCGCTTAGCCCAATACGCTATCTGAAATAGGAGCGACGTAAATTGAACAAATGTGATAGAATTTTGCTGCATTCTTAAATTAACCATAATGGAAAATGATCTAATCGGGTCTCTGTTCGCCCTAGCCTAGAACTTTAATAGTGCATTTTATTCGCCATTTCATACGCTTTGAAAAGCCGCTTAGCCCAATACGCTATCTGAAATAGGAGCGACGTATATTGAACAAATGTGATAGAATTTTGCTGAATTCTTATATTAACCAAAATATAAAATGATCTAATCGGGTCTCTGATTGCCCTATCATAGAAGTTTAGTAGTGCATTTTACTCGCCATTCCACGCGCTTTAAGATGCCGCGTTGCCCAATACGCTATCTGAAATAGGAGCGACGTAAGTTGAACAAATGTGATAGAATTTCGCTGAATTCTTATATTAACCGTAATGTAAAATGATCTAATCGGGTCTTTGTTCGCCCTACCCTAGAAGTTTAAAAGTGCATTTTACTCGCCATTTCATGCGCTTTGAGATGCCGCTTAGCCCAATACGCTGTCTGAAATTGGAGAGACGTAAATTGAACAAATGTGATAGAATTTCCCTGAATTTTTATATTAACCTTAATGTAAAATGATCTAATCGGGTCTCTGTTCGCCCTACCCTAGAAGTTTAATAGTGCATTTCACTCGTCATTTCATGCGCTTTCAGATGCGGCTTAGCCCAATACGCTATCTGAAATAGGAGCGATGTAAATTTAACAAATATGATAGAATTTCGCTGAATTCATATATTAACCGTAATATAAAATGATCTAATCGGGTCTCTGTTTGCCCTACCCTAGAAGTTTAATAGTGCATTTCAGTCGCCATGCCACGCGCTTAGAGATGCCGCTTAGCCCAATACGCTATCTGAAATAGGAGCGACGTAATTTGAACAAATGTGATAGAATTTCGCTGAATTCTTAAACTAACCATAATATAAAATGATCTAATCGGGTCTCTGTTTGCCCTACCCTAGAAGTTTAAAAGTGCATTTCACTCGTCATTTCATGCGCTTTGAGATGCCGCTAAGCACAGTACGCTATCTGAAATAGGAGCGACGTAAATTGAACAAATGTGATAGAATTTCGCTGAATTCTTAAATTAACCATAATATAAAATGATCTAATTGGGGCTCTGTTTGCCCTACCCTAGAAGTTTAATAGTGCATTTTACTCGCCATTTCTTGCGCTTTGAGATGCCGCTTATCCCAATACGCTATCTGAAATATGAGCGACGTAAATTGAACAAATGTGATAGAATTTCCCTGAATTCTTATATTAACATTAATGTAAAATGATCTAATCGGGTCTCTGTTCGCCCTAGCCTAGAAGTTTAATAGTGCATTTTACTCGCCATTTCATGTGCTTTGAGCTGCCGCTTAGCCCAATACGCTATCTGAAATAGGAGCGACGTAAATTGAACAAATGTGATAGAATTTTGCTGAATTCTTAAATTAACAATAATATAAAATGATCTAATCGGGTCTTTGTTTGCCTTACCCTAGAAGTTTAATACTGCATTTTACTCGCCATTTCATGCGCTTTGAGATGCCGCATAGCCCAATACGCTATCTGAAATAGGAGCGACGTAAATTGAACAAATGTGATAGAATTTCCGTGAATTCTTATATTAAACAAAATATAGAATTATCTAATCGGGTCTCTGATTGCCCTATCATAGAAGTTTAGTAGGGCATTTTACTCGCCATTCCACGCGCTTTAAGATGCCGCCTAGCCCAGTACGCTATCTGAAATAGGAGCGACGTAAGTTGAACAAATGTGATAGAATTACACTGAATTCTTATATTAACCGTAATATAAAATGATCTAATCGGGTCTCTGTTTGCCCTATCATAGAAGTTTAATAGTGCATTTTACTCGTCATTTCATGCGCTTTGAGATGCAGCTTAGCCCAATAAGCTAGCTGAAATAGGCGCGACGTAAATTGAACAAATGTGATAGAATTTCGCTGAATTCTTATATTAACCAAAATATAAAATGATCTAATCGGGTCCCTGATTGCCCTATCATAGAAGTTTAATAGTGCATTTCACTCGTCATTTCATGCGCTTTGAGATGCCGCTAAGCACAATACGATATCTGAAATAGGAGCGACGTAAATTGAACAAATGTGATAGAATTTTGCTGAATTCTTAAATTAACCATAATATAAAATGATTTAATCGGGTCTTTGTTTGCCTTACCCTAGAAGTTTAATAGTGCATTTTACTCGCCATTTCATGCGCTTTGAGATGCCGCATAGCCCAATACGCTATCTGAAATAGGAGCGACGTAAATTGAACAAATGTGATAGAATTTCCGTGAATTCTTATGTTAACCTTAATGTAAAATGATCTAATCGGGTCTCCGTTCGCCCTACCATAGAAGTCTAATAGTGCATTTCACTCGCCAATTCATGCACTTTGAGATGCCGCTTAGCCCAATACGCTATCTGAAATGGGAGCGACGTAAATTGAACAGATGTGATAGAATTTCGCTGAATTCTTATATTAACCAAAATATAAAATGATCTAATCGGGTCTCCGTTTGCCTTATCCTAGAAGTTTGATAGCGCATTTTATTCGCCACTTCATGCGCTTTGAGATGCCGCTTAGCCGAATACGCTATCTGAAATAGGAGCGACGTAAATTGAACAAATGTGATACAATTTCCCTGAAATCTTATATTAAACAAAATATAAAATGATCTAATCGGGTCTCTGATTGCCCTGTCATAGAAGTTTAGTAGTGCATTTTACTCGCCATTCCACGCGCTTTAAGATGCCGCCTAGCCCAGTACGCTATCTGAAAGAGGAGCGACGTAAGTTGAACAAATGTGATAGAATTTCGCTGAATTCTTAAATTAACCATGATATAAAATGATCTAATTGGCTCTCTGTTTGCCCTACCCTAGAAGTTTAATAGTGCATTTTACTCGCCATTTCTTGCGCTTTGAGATGCCGCTTATCCCAATACGCTATCTGAAATATGAGCGACGTAAATTGAACAAATGTGATAGAATTTCCCTGAATTCTTATATTAACATTAATGTAAAATGATCTAATCGGGTCTCTGTTTGCCCTACCCTAGAAGTTTAATAGTGCATTTCACTCGTCATTTCATGCCCTTTGAGATGCCGCTTAGCCCAATATGCTATCTGAAATAGGAGCGACGTAAATTGAACAAATGTGATAGAATTTCGCTGAATTCTTATATTAACCTTAATGTAAAATGATCTAATCGGGTCTTTGTTCGCCCTACCCTAGAAGTTTAAAAGTGCATTTCACTCGTCATTTCATGCACATTGAGATGCCGCTTAGCCCAATTCGCTATCTGAAATAGGAGCGACGTAAATTGAACAAATGTGATAGAATTTCCCTGAATTCTTATATTAACATTAATGTAAAATGAACTAATCGGGTCTCTGTTCGCCCTATCATAGAAGTTTAATAGTGCATTTTACTCGCCATTCCACGCGCTTTAAGATGCCGCGTAGCCCAGTACGCTATCTGAAATAGGAGTGACGTAAATTGAACAAATGTGATAGAATTTTGCTGAATTCTTAAATTAACCATAATATAAAATGATCTAATCGGGTCTCTGTTCGCCCTACCATAGAAGTCTAATAGTGCATTTCACTCGCCATTCCACGCCCTTTATGATGCCGCCGAGCCCAGTACGCTATCTGAAATAGGAACGACGTAAATTGAACAAATGTGATAGAATTTTGCTGAATTCTTAAATTAACCATAATATAAAATGATTTAATCGGGTCTTTGTTTGCCTTACCCTAGAAGTTTAATAGTGCATTTTACTCGCCATTTCATGCGCATTGAGATGCCGCATAGCCCAATACGCTATCTGAAATAGGAGCGACGTAAATTGAACAAATGTGATAGAATTTCCGTGAATTCTTATGTCAACCTTAATGTAAAATGTTCTAATCGGGTCTCCGTTCGCCCTACCATAGAAGTCTAATAGTGCATTTCACTCGCCATTTCATGCACTTTGAGATGCCGCTTAGCCCAATACGCTATCCGAAATAGGAGCAACGTAAATTGCACAGATGTGATAGAATTTCGCTGAATTCTTATATTAACCAAAATATAAAATGATCTAATCGGGTCTCCGTTTGCCTTATCCTAGAAGTTTAATAGCGCATTTTATTCGCCACTTCATGCGCTTTGAGATGCCGCTTAGCCGAATACGCTATCTGAAATAGGAGCGACGTAAATTGAACAAATGTGATACAATTTCCCGGAAATCTTATATTAAACAAAATATAAAATGATCTAATCGGGTCTCTGATTGCCCTATCATAGAAGTTTAGTAGTGCATTTTACTCGCCATTCCACGCGCTTTAAGATGCCGCCTAGCCCAGTACGCTATCTGAAATAGGAGCGAGGTAAGTTGAACAAATGTGATAGAATTTTGCTGAATTCTTAAATTAACCATAATATAAAATGATCTAATCGGGTTTCTGTTTGCCCTACCCTAGAAGTTTAATAGTGCATTCTATTCGCCATTTCATGCGCTTTCTGATGCCGCTTAGCCCAGTATGCTATCTGAAATAGGAACGACGTAAATTGAACAAATGTGATAGAATTTTGCTGAATTCTTAAATTAACCATAACATAAAATGATCTAATCGGGTCTCTGTTTGCCCTACCCTAGAAGTTTAATAGTGCATTTTACTCGCCATTTCATGCGCTTTGAGAGGCCGCTTAGCCCAATACGCTATCTGAAATAGGAGCGACGTAAATTGAACAGATGTGATAGAATTTCGCTGAATTCTTATATTAACCAAAATATAAAATGATCTAATCGGGTCTCTGTTTGCCCTACCCTAGAAGTTTAATAGTGCATTTTACTCGTCATTTCATGCGCTTTGAGATGCCGCTTAGCCCAATACGCTATGTGAAATATGAGCGACGTAAATTGAACAAATGTGATAGAATTTCGCTGAATTCTCATATTAACATTAATGTAAAATGATCTAATCGAGTCTCTGTTCGCCCTACCATAGAAGTTTAGTAGTGCATTTTACTCGCCATTCCACGCGCTTTAAGATGCCGCGTAGCCCAATACGCTATCTGAAATAGGAGCGACGTAAATTGAACAAATGTGATAGAATTTCGCTGAATTCTTATATTAACCAAAATATAAAATGATCTAATCGACTCTCTGATTGTCCTATCATAGAAGTTTATATAGTGCATTTTACTCGTTATTCCACGCGCTTTAAGATGCCGCCTAGCCCAGTACGCTATCTGAAATAGGAGCGACGAAAATTGAACAAATGTGATAGAATTTCGCTGAATTCTTAAATTAACAATAATATAAAATGATCTTATCGGGTCTCTGTTTGCCCTACCCTAGAAGTTTAACAGTGCATTTTACTCGCCATTTCTTGCGCTTTGAGATGCCGCTTAGCCCAATACGCTATCTGAAATAGGAGTGACGAAAATTGAACAAATGCGATAGAATTTCGTTGAATTCTTATATTAACCAAAATATAAAATGATCTAATCGACTCTCTGATTGTCCTATCATAGAAGTTTATATAGTGCATTTTACTCGCCATTCCACGCGCTTTAAGATGCCGCCTAGCCCTGTACGCTATCTGAAATAGGAGCGACGTAAATTGAACAAATGTGATAGAATTTTGCTGAATTCTTCAATTAACCATAATATAAAATTATCTAATCGGGTCTCTGTTTGCCCTACCCTGGAAGATTAATAGTGCATTTTACTCGCCATTTCTTGCGCTTTGAGATGCCGCTTAGCCCAATACGCTGTCTGAAATTGGAGAGACGTAAATTGAACAAATGTGATAGAATTTCCCTGAATTTTTATATTAACCTTAATGTAAAATGATCTAATCGGGTCTCTGTTCGCCCTACCCTAGAAGTTTAATAGTGCATTTCACTCGTCATTTCATGCGCTTTCAGATGCGGCTTAGCCCAATACGCTATCTGAAATAGGAGCGACGTAAATTTAACAAATATGATAGAATTTCGCTGAATTCATATATTAACCGTAATATAAAATGATCTAATCGGGTCTCTGTTTGCCCTACCCTAGAAGTTTAATAGTGCATTTTACTCGCCATTTCATGCGGTTTGAGATGCCTCTTAGCCCAATACGCTATCTGAAATAGGAGCGACGTAAATTGAACAAATGTGATAGAATTGCGCTGAATTCTTATATTAACCGTAATATAAAATGATCTAATCGGGTCTCTGTTTGCCTTATCCTAGAAGTTTAATAGTGCATTTCAGTCGCCATGCCACGCGCTTAGAGATGCCGCTTAGCCCAATACGCTATCTGAAATAGGAGCGAGGTAAGTTGAACAAATGTGATAGAATTTTTCTGAATTCTTAAATTAACAATAATATAAAATGATCTAATCGGGTATCTGTTTGCCCTACCCTAGAAGTTTAATAGTGCATTTTACTCGTCATTTCATGCGCTTTGAGATGCCGCTGAGCCCAATACGCTATCTGAAATAGGAGTGACGTAAATTGAACAAATGTGATAGAATTTCGCTGAATTCTTATATTAACCAAAATATAAAATGATCTAATCGACTCTCTGATTGTCCTATCATAGAAGTTTATATAGTGCATTTTACTCGTTATTCCACGCGCTTTAAGATGCCGCCTAGCCCAGTACGCTATCTGAAATAGGAGCGACGAAAATTGAGCAAATGTGATAGAATTTCGCTGAATTCTTAAATTAACAATAATATAAAATGATCTTATCGGGTCTCTGTTTGCCCTACCCTAGAAGTTTAACAGTGCATTTTACTCGCCATTTCTTGCGCTTTGAGATGCCGCTTAGCCCAATACGCTATCTGAAATAGGAGTGACGAAAATTGAACAAATGCGATAGAATTTCGCTGAATTCTTATATTAACCAAAATATAAAATGATCTAATCGACTCTCTGATTGTCCTATCATAGAAGTTTATATAGTGCATTTTACTCGCCATTCCACGCGCTTTAAGATGCCGCCTATCCCTGTACGCTATCTGAAATAGGAGCGACGTAAATTGAACAAATGTGATAGAATTTTGCTGAATTCTTAAATTAACCATAATATAAAATGATCTAATCGGGTCTCTGTTTGCCCTACCCTGGAAGATTAATAGTGCATTTTACTCGCCATTTCATGCGCTTTGAGATGCCGCTTAGCCCAATACGCTGTCTGAAATTGGAGAGACGTAAATTGAACAAATGTGATAGAATTTCCCTGAATTTTTATATTAACCTTAATGTAAAATGATCTAATCGGGTCTCTGTTCGCCCTACCCTAGAAGTTTAATAGTGCATTTCACTCGTCATTTCATGCGCTTTCAGATGCGGCTTAGCCCAATACGCTATCTGAAATAGGAGCGACGTAAATTTAACAAATATGATAGAATTTCGCTGAATTCATATATTAACCGTAATATAAAATGATCTAATCGGGTCTCTGTTTGCCCTACCCTAGAAGTTTAATAGTGCATTTTACTCGCCATTTCATGCGGTTTGAGATGCCTCTTAGCCCAATACGCTATCTGAAATAGGAGCGACGTAAATTGAACAAATGTGATAGAATTGCGCTGAATTCTTATATTAACCGTAATATAAAATGATCTAATCGGGTCTCTGTTTGCCTTATCCTAGAAGTTTAATAGTGCATTTCAGTCGCCATGCCACGCGCTTAGAGATGCCGCTTAGCCCAATACGCTATCTGAAATAGGAGCGACGTAATTTGAACAAATGTGATAGAATTTCGCTGAATTCTTAAACTAACCATAATATAAAATGATCTAATCGGGTCTCTGTTTGCCCTACCCTAGAAGTTTAAAAGTGCATTTCACTCGTCATTTCATGCGCTTTGAGATGCCGCTAAGCACAGTACGCTATCTGAAATAGGAGCGACGTAAATTGAACAAATGTGATAGAATTTCGCTGAATTCTTAAATTAACCATAATATAAAATGATCTAATTGGGGCTCTGTTTGCCCTACCCTAGAAGTTTAATAGTGCATTTTACTCGCCATTTCTTGCGCTTTGAGATGCCGCTTATCCCAATACGCTATCTGAAATATGAGCGACGTAAATTGAACAAATGTGATAGAATTTCCCTGAATTCTTATATTAACATTAATGTAAAATGATCTAATCGGGTCTCTGTTCGCCCTAGCCTAGAAGTTTAATAGTGCATTTTACTCGCCATTTCATGTGCTTTGAGCTGCCGCTTAGCCCAATACGCTATCTGAAATAGGAGCGACGTAAATTGAACAAATGTGATAGAATTTTGCTGAATTCTTAAATTAACAATAATATAAAATTATCTAATCGGGTCTTTGTTTGCCTTACCCTAGAAGTTTAATACTGCATTTTACTCGCCATTTCATGCGCTTTGAGATGCCGCATAGCCCAATACGCTATCTGAAACAGGAGCGACGTAAATTGAACAAATGTGATAGAATTTCCGTGAATTCTTATATTAAACAAAATATAGAATTATCTAATCGGGTCTCTGATTGCCCTATCATAGAAGTTTAGTAGGGCATTTTACTCGCCATTCCACGCGCTTTAAGATGCCGCCTAGCCCAATACGCTATCTGAAATAGGAGCGACGTAAATTGAACAAATGTGATAGAATTACGCTGCATTCTTATATTAACCGTAATATAAAATGATCTAATCGGGTCTCCGTTTGCCTTATCCTAGAAGTTTAATAGCGCATTTTACTCGCCATTTCATGCGCTTTGAGAGGCCGCTTAGCCCAATACGCTATCTGAAATAGGAGCGACGTAAATTGAACAGATGTGATAGAATTTCGCTGAATTCTTATATTAACCAAAATATAAAATGATCTAATCGGGTCTCTGTTTGCCCTACCCTAGAAGTTTAATAGTGCATTTTACTCGTCATTTCATGCGCTTTGAGATGCCGCTTAGCCCAATACGCTATGTGAAATATGAGCGACGTAAATTGAACAAATGTGATAGAATTTCGCTGAATTCTCATATTAACATTAATGTAAAATGATCTAATCGAGTCTCTGTTCGCCCTACCATAGAAGTTTAGTAGTGCATTTTACTCGCCATTCCACGCGCTTTAAGATGCCGCGTAGCCCAATACGCTATCTGAAATAGGAGCGACGTAAATTGAACAAATGTGATAGAATTTCGCTGAATTCTTATATTAACCAAAATATAAAATGATCTAATCGACTCTCTGATTGTCCTATCATAGAAGTTTATATAGTGCATTTTACTCGTTATTCCACGCGCTTTAAGATGCCGCCTAGCCCAGTACGCTATCTGAAATAGGAGCGACGAAAATTGAACAAATGTGATAGAATTTCGCTGAATTCTTAAATTAACAATAATATAAAATGATCTTATCGGGTCTCTGTTTGCCCTACCCTAGAAGTTTAACAGTGCATTTTACTCGCCATTTCTTGCGCTTTGAGATGCCGCTTAGCCCAATACGCTATCTGAAATAGGAGTGACGAAAATTGAACAAATGCGATAGAATTTCGTTGAATTCTTATATTAACCAAAATATAAAATGATCTAATCGACTCTCTGATTGTCCTATCATAGAAGTTTATATAGTGCATTTTACTCGCCATTCCACGCGCTTTAAGATGCCGCCTAGCCCTGTACGCTATCTGAAATAGGAGCGACGTAAATTGAACAAATGTGATAGAATTTTGCTGAATTCTTCAATTAACCATAATATAAAATTATCTAATCGGGTCTCTGTTTGCCCTACCCTGGAAGATTAATAGTGCATTTTACTCGCCATTTCTTGCGCTTTGAGATGCCGCTTAGCCCAATACGCTGTCTGAAATTGGAGAGACGTAAATTGAACAAATGTGATAGAATTTCCCTGAATTTTTATATTAACCTTAATGTAAAATGATCTAATCGGGTCTCTGTTCGCCCTACCCTAGAAGTTTAATAGTGCATTTCACTCGTCATTTCATGCGCTTTCAGATGCGGCTTAGCCCAATACGCTATCTGAAATAGGAGCGACGTAAATTTAACAAATATGATAGAATTTCGCTGAATTCATATATTAACCGTAATATAAAATGATCTAATCGGGTCTCTGTTTGCCCTACCCTAGAAGTTTAATAGTGCATTTTACTCGCCATTTCATGCGGTTTGAGATGCCTCTTAGCCCAATACGCTATCTGAAATAGGAGCGACGTAAATTGAACAAATGTGATAGAATTGCGCTGAATTCTTATATTAACCGTAATATAAAATGATCTAATCGGGTCTCTGTTTGCCTTATCCTAGAAGTTTAATAGTGCATTTCAGTCGCCATGCCACGCGCTTAGAGATGCCGCTTAGCCCAATACGCTATCTGAAATAGGAGCGAGGTAAGTTGAACAAATGTGATAGAATTTTTCTGAATTCTTAAATTAACAATAATATAAAATGATCTAATCGGGTATCTGTTTGCCCTACCCTAGAAGTTTAATAGTTCATTTTATTCGCCATTTCATGCGCTTTCTGATGCCGCTTATCCCAGTATGCTATCTGAAATAGGAACGACGTAAATTGAACAAATGTGATAGAATTTTGCTGAATTCTTAAATTAACCATAACATAAAATGATCTAATCGGGTCTCTGTTTGCCCTACCCTAGAAGTTTAATAGTGCATTTTACTCGCCATTTCATGCGCTTTGAGATGCCGCGTAGCCCAATACGCTATGTGAAATAGGAGCGACGTAAATTGAACAAATGTGATACAATTTCCCAGAAATCTTATATTAACCAAAATATAAAATGATCTAATCGGGTCTCTGTTTGCCCTACCCTAGAAGTTTAATAGTGCATTTTACTCGTCATTTCATGCGCTTTGAGATGCCGCTTAGCCCAATACGCTATCTGAAATATGAGCGACGTAAATTGAACAAATGTGATAGAATTTCGCTGAATTCTCATATTAACATTAATGTAAAATGATCTAATCGAGTCTCTGTTCGCCCTACCATAGAAGTTTAGTAGTGCATTTTACTCGCCATTTGTTGCGTTTTGAGATGCCGCTTAGCCCAATACGCTATCTGAAATAGGAGTGACGTAAATTGAACAAATGTGATAGAATTTCGCTGAATTCTTATATTAACCAAAATATAAAATGATCTAATCGACTCTCTGATTGTCCTATCATAGAAGTTTATATAGTGCATTTTACTCGTTATTCCACGCGCTTTAAGATGCCGCCTAGCCCAGTACGCTATCTGAAATAGGAGCGACGAAAATTGAGCAAATGTGATAGAATTTCGCTGAATTCTTAAATTAACAATAATATAAAATGATCTTATCGGGTCTCTGTTTGCCCTACCCTAGAAGTTTAACAGTGCATTTTACTCGCCATTTCTTGCGCTTTGAGATGCCGCTTAGCCCAATACGCTATCTGAAATAGGAGTGACGAAAATTGAACAAATGCGATAGAATTTCGCTGAATTCTTATATTAACCAAAATATAAAATGATCTAATCGACTCTCTGATTGTCCTATCATAGAAGTTTATATAGTGCATTTTACTCGCCATTCCACGCGCTTTAAGATGCCGCCTATCCCTGTACGCTATCTGAAATAGGAGCGACGTAAATCGAACAAATGTGATAGAATTTTGCTGAATTCTTCAATTAACCATAATATAAAATGATCTAATCGGGTCTCTGTTTGCCCTACCCTGGAAGATTAATAGTGCATTTTACTCGCCATTTCATGCGCTTTGAGATGCCGCTTAGCCCAATACGCTGTCTGAAATTGGAGAGACGTAAATTGAACAAATGTGATAGAATTTCCCTGAATTTTTATATTAACCTTAATGTAAAATGATCTAATCGGGTCTCTGTTCGCCCTACCCTAGAAGTTTAATAGTGCATTTCACTCGTCATTTCATGCGCTTTCAGATGCGGCTTAGCCCAATACGCTATCTGAAATAGGAGCGACGTAAATTTAACAAATATGATAGAATTTCGCTGAATTCATATATTAACCGTAATATAAAATGATCTAATCGGGTCTCTGTTTGCCCTACCCTAGAAGTTTAATAGTGCATTTTACTCGCCATTTCATGCGGTTTGAGATGCCTCTTAGCCCAATACGCTATCTGAAATAGGAGCGACGTAAATTGAACAAATGTGATAGAATTGCGCTGAATTCTTATATTAACCGTAATATAAAATGATCTAATCGGGTCTCTGTTTGCCTTATCCTAGAAGTTTAATAGTGCATTTCAGTCGCCATGCCACGCGCTTAGAGATGCCGCTTAGCCCAATACGCTATCTGAAATAGGAGCGACGTAATTTGAACAAATGTGATAGAATTTCGCTGAATTCTTAAACTAACCATAATATAAAATGATCTAATCGGGTATCTGTTTGCCCTACCCTAGAAGTTTAAAAGTGCATTTCACTCGTCATTTCATGCGCTTTGAGATGCCGCTAAGCACAGTACGCTATCTGAAATAGGAGCGACGTAAATTGAACAAATGTGATAGAATTTCGCTGAATTCTTAAATTAACCATAATATAAAATGATCTAATTGGGGCTCTGTTTGCCCTACCCTAGAAGTTTAATAGTGCATTTTACTCGCCATTTCTTGCGCTTTGAGATGCCGCTTATCCCAATACGCTATCTGAAATATGAGCGACGTAAATTGAACAAATGTGATAGAATTTCCCTGAATTCTTATATTAACATTAATGTAAAATGATCTAATCGGGTCTCTGTTCGCCCTAGCCTAGAAGTTTAATAGTGCATTTTACTCGCCATTTCATGTGCTTTGAGCTGCCGCTTAGCCCAATACGCTATCTGAAATAGGAGCGACGTAAATTGAACAAATGTGATAGAATTTTGCTGAATTCTTAAATTAACAATAATATAAAATGATCTAATCGGGTCTTTGTTTGCCTTACCCTAGAAGTTTAATACTGCATTTTACTCGCCATTTCATGCGCTTTGAGATGCCGCATAGCCCAATACGCTATCTGAAACAGGAGCGACGTAAATTGAACAAATGTGATAGAATTTCCGTGAATTCTTATATTAAACAAAATATAGAATTATCTAATCGGGTCTCTGATTGCCCTATCATAGAAGTTTAGTAGGGCATTTTACTCGCCATTCCACGCGCTTTAAGATGCCGCCTAGCCCAGTACGCTATCTGAAATAGGAGCGACGTAAGTTGAACAAATGTGATAGAATTACACTGAATTCTTATATTAACCGTAATATAAAATGATCTAATCGGGTCTCTGTTTGCCCTATCATAGAAGTTTAATAGTGCATTTTACTCGTCATTTCATGCGCTTTGAGATGCAGCTTAGCCCAATAAGCTAGCTGAAATAGGCGCGACGTAAATTGAACAAATGTGATAGAATTTCGCTGAATTCTTATATTAACCAAAATATAAAATGATCTAATCGGGTCCCTGATTGCCCTATCATAGAAGTTTAATAGTGCATTTCACTCGTCATTTCATGCGCTTTGAGATGCCGCTAAGCACAATACGATATCTGAAATAGGAGCGACGTAAATTGAACAAATGTGATAGAATTTTGCTGAATTCTTAAATTAACCATAATATAAAATGATTTAATCGGGTCTTTGTTTGCCTTACCCTAGAAGTTTAATAGTGCATTTTACTCGCCATTTCATGCGCTTTGAGATGCCGCATAGCCCAATACGCTATCTGAAATAGGAGCGACGTAAATTGAACAAATGTGATAGAATTTCCGTGAATTCTTATGTCAACCTTAATGTAAAATGATCTAATCGGGTCTCCGTTCGCCCTATCATAGAAGTTTAATAGTGCATTTTACTCGCCATTCCACGCGCTTTAAGATGCCGCGTAGCCCAGTACGCTATCTGAAATAGGAGCGACGTAAATTGAACAAATGTGATAGAATTTTGCTGAATTCTTAAATTAACCATAATATAAAATGATCTAATCGGGTCTCTGTTCGCCCTACCGTAGAAGTCTAATAGTGCATTTCACTCGCCATTCCACGCCCTTTATGATGCCGCCGAGCCCAGTACGCTATCTGAAATAGGACCGACGTAAATTGAACAAATGTGATAGAATTTTGCTGAATTCTTAAATTAACCATAATATAAAATCATTTAATCGGGTCTTTGTTTGCCTTACCCTAGAAGCTTAATAGTGCATTTTATTCGCCATTTCATGCGCTTTTAGATGCCGCTTATCCCAATACGCTATTTGAAATAGGAGCGACGTAAATTGAACAAATGTGATAGAATTTTGCTGAATTCTTAAATTAACCATAATATAAAATGATCTAATCGGGTCTCTGTTCGCCCTACCGTAGAAGTCTAATAGTGCATTTCACTCGCCATTCCACGCCCTTTATGATGCCGCCGAGCCCAGTACGCTATCTGAAATAGGACCGACGTAAATTGAACAAATGTGATAGAATTTTGCTGAATTCTTAAATTAACCATAATATAAAATCATTTAATCGGGTCTTTGTTTGCCTTACCCTAGAAGTTTAATAGAGCATTTTACTCGCCATTTCATGCGCTTTGGGATGCCGCTTAGCCCAATACGCTGTCTGAAATTGGGGAGACGTAAATTGAACAAATGTGATAGAATTTCCCTGAATTCTTATATTAACCTTAATGTAAAATGATCTAATCGGGTCTCTGTTCGCCCTACCCTAGAAGTTTAATAGTGCATTTCACTCGTCATTTCATGCGCTTTCAGATGCCGCTTAGCCCAGTACGCTGTCTGAAATTGGAGAGACGTAAATTGAACAAATGTGATAGAATTTCGCTGAATTCTTAAACTAACCATAATATAAAATGATGTAATCGGGTCTCTGTTTGCCCTACCCTAGAAGTTTAAAAGTGCATTTCACTTGTCATTTCATGCGCTTTGAGATGCCGCTAAGCACAGTACGCTATCTGAAATAGGAGCGACGTAAATTGAACAAATGTGATAGAATTTCGCTGAATTCTTAAATTAACCATAATATAAAATGATCTAATTGGGTCTCTGTTTGCCCTACCCTAGAAGTTTAATAGTGCATTTTACTCGCCATTTCTTGCGCTTTGCGATGCCGCGTATCCCAATACGCTATCTGAAATATGAGCGACGTAAATTGAACAAATGTGATAGAATTTCCCTGAATTCTTATATTAACATTAATGTAAAATGATCTAATCGGGTCTCTGCTCGCCCTAGCCTAAAAGTTTAAAAGTGCATTTTACTCGCCATTTCATGCGCTTTGAGATGCCGCATAGCCCAATACGCTATCTGAAATAGGAGCGACGTAAATTGAACAAATGTGATAGAATTTTGCTGAATTCTTAAATTAACCATAATATAAAATGATCTAATCGGGTCTCTGTTTGCCCTACCCTAGAAGTTTAATAGTGCATTTCACTCGTCATTTCATGCGCTTTGAGATGCCGCTAAGCACAATACGCTATCTGAAATAGGAGCGACGTAAATTGAACAAATGTGATAGAATTTCCCTGAATTCTTATATTAACATTAATGTAAAATGATCTAATCGGGTCTCTGTTCGCCTAGCCTAGAAGTTTAATAGTGCATTTTACTCGCCATTTCATGTGCTTTGAGATGCCGATTAGCCCAATACGCTATCTGAAATAGGAGCGACGTAAATTGAACAAATGTGATAGAATTTTGCTGAATACTTAAATTAACCATAATATAAAATGATTTAATCGGGTCTTTGTTTGGCTTACCCTAGAAGTTTAATAGTGCATTTTATTCGCCATTTCATTCGCTTTGAGATGCCGCTTAGCCCAATACGCTATCTGAAATAGGAGCGACGTAAATTGAACAAATGTGTTAGAATTTCACTGAAATCTTATATTAAACAAAATATAGAATTATCTAATCGGGTCTCTGATTGCCCTATCATAGAAGTTTAGTAGTGCATTTTACTCGCCATTCCACGCGCTTTAAGATGCCGCCAAGCCCAGTACGCTATCTGAAATAGGAGCGACGTAAGTTGAACAAACGTGATAGAATTACGCTGAATTCTTATATTAACCGTAATATAAAATGATCTAATCGGGTCTCTGTTTGCCCTATCATAGAAGTTTAATAGTGCATTTCACTCGTCATTTCATGCGCTTGGAGATGCCGCTAAGCACAATACGATATCTGAAATAGGAGCGACGTAAATTGAACAAATGTGATAGAATTTCGCTGAATTCTTAAATTAACCATGATATAAAATGATCTAATCGGGTCTCTTTTCGCCCTAGCCTAGAAGTTTAATAGTGCATTTTATTCGCCATTTCATGCGCTTTGAGATGCCCCTTAGCCCAATACGTTACCTGAAATAGGAGCAACGTAAATTGAACAATTGTGATAGAATTTCCCTGAAATCTTATATTAAACAAAATATAAAATGATCTAATCGGGTCTCTGATTGCCCTATCATAAAAGTTTAGCAGTGCATTTTACTCGCCATTTCATGCGCTTTGAGATGCCTCCTAGCCCTGTACGCCATTTGAAATAGGAGCGACGTAAGTTGAACGAATGTGATAGAATTACGCTGAATTCTTATATTAACCGTAATATAAAATGATCTAATCGGGTCTCTGTTTGCCTTATCCTAGAAGTTTAATATTGCATTTTACTCGCCATTTCTAGCGCTTTGAGATGCCGCTTATCCCAATACGCTATCTGAAATATGAGCGACGTAAATTCATCAAATGTGATAGAATATCCCTGAATTCTTATATTAACATTAATGTAAAATGATCTAATCGGGTCTCTGTTCGCCCTAGCCTAGAAGTTTAATAGTGCATTTTACTCGCCATTTCATGTGCTTTGAGATGCCGCTTAGCCCAATACGCTATCTGAAATAGGAGCGACGTAAATTGAACAAATGTGATAGAATTTTGCTGAATTCTTGAATTAACCATAATATAAAATGATTTAATCGGGTCTTTGTTTGCCTTACCCTAGAAGTTTAATAGTGCATTTTATTCGCCATTTCATGCGCTTTTAGATGCCGCTTATCCCAATACGCTATTTGAAATATGAGCGACGTAAATTGAACAAATGTGATAGAATTTCCCTGAATTCTTATATTAACATTAATGTAAAATGATCTAACCGGGTCTCTGTTTGCCCTACCCTAGAAGTTTAATAGTGCATTTCACTCGTCATTTCATGCCCTTTGAGATGCCGCTTAGCCCAATAAGCTATCTGAACTAGGAGCGACGTAAATTGAACAAATGTGATAGAATTTCCCTGAATTCTTATATTATCATTAATGTAAAATGATCTAATCAGGTCTCTGTTCGCCCTATCATAGAAGTTTAATAGTGCATTTTACTCGCCATTCCACGCGCTTTAAGATGCCGCGTAGCCCAGTACGCTATCTGAAATAGGAGCGACGTAAATTGAACAAATGTGATAGAATTTTGCTGAATTCTTAAATTAACCATAATATAAAATGATCTAATCGGGTCTCTGTTCGCCCTACCGTAGAAGTCTAATAGTGCATTTCACTCGCCATTCCACGCCCTTTATGATGCCGCCGAGCCCAGTACGCTATCTGAAATAGGACCGACGTAAATTGAACAAATGTGATAGAATTTTGCTGAATTCTTAAATTAACCATAATATAAAATCATTTAATCGGGTCTTTGTTTGCCTTACCCTAGAAGTTTAATAGTGCATTTTACTCGCCAATTCATGCGCTTTGGGATGCCGCTTAGCCCAATACGCTGTCTGAAATTGGGGAGACGTAAATTGAACAAATGTGATAGAATTTCCCTGAATTCTTATATTAACCATAATATAAAATAATTTAATCGGGTCTTTGTTTGCCTTACCCTAGAAGTTTAATACTGCATTTTACTCGCCATTTCATGCGCTTTGAGATGCCGCATAGCCCAATACGCTATCTGAAATAGGAGCGACGTAAATTGAACAAATGTGATAGAATTTTGCTGAATTCTTAAATTAACCATAATATAAAATGATCTAATCGGGTCTCTGTTTGCCCTACCCTAGAAGTTTAATAGTGCATTTCACTCGTCATTTCATGCGCTTGGAGATGCCGCTAAGCACAATACGATATCTGAAATAGGAGCGACGTAAATTGAACAAATGTGATAGAATTTCGCTGAATTCTTAAATTAACCATGATATAAAATGATCTAATTGGGTCTCTGTTTGCCCTACCCTAGAAGTTTAATAGTGCATTTTACTCGCCATTTCTTGCGCTTTGAGATGCCGCTTATCCCAATACGCTATTTGATATATGAGCGACGTAAATTGAACAAATGTGATAGAATTTCCCTGAATTCTTATATTAACATTAATGTAAAATGATCTAATCGGGTCTCTGTTTGCCCTAGCCTAGAAGTTTAATAGTGCATTTGACTCGCCATTTCATGTGCTTTGAGATGCCGCTTAGCCCAATACGCTATCTGAAATAGGAGCGACGTAAATTGAACAAATGTGATAGAATTTTGCTGAATTCTTAAATTAACAATAATATAAAATGATCTAATCGGGTCTCTGTTCGCCCTACCATAGAAGTCTAATAGTGCATTTCACTCGCCATTCCACGCCCTTTATGATGCCGCCGAGCCCAGTACGCTATCTGAAATAGGAACGACGTAAATTGAACAAATGTGATAGAATTTTGCTGAATTCTTAAATTAACCATAATATAAAATGATTTAATCGGGTCTTTGTTTGCCTTACCCTAGAAGTTTAATACTGCATTTTACTCGCCATTTCATGCGCTTTGAGATGCCGCATAGCCCAATACGCTATCTGAAATAGGAGCGACGTAAATTGAACAAATGTGATAGAATTTTGCTGAATTCTTAAATTAACCATAATATAAAATGATCTAATCGGGTCTCTGTTTGCCCTACCCTAGAAGTTTAATAGTGCATTTCACTCGTCATTTCATGCGCTTTGAGATGCCGCTAAGCACAATACGCTATCTGAAATAGGAGCGACGTAAATTGAACAAATGTGATAGAATTTCGCTGAATTCTTAAATTAACCATGATATAAAATGATCTAATTGGGTCTCTGTTTGCCCTACCCTAGAAGTTTAATAGTGCATTTTACTCGCCATTTCTTGCGCTTTGAGATGCCGCTTATCCCAATACGCTATTTGATATATGAGCGACGTAAATTGAACAAATGTGATAGAATTTCCCTGAATTCTTATATTAACATTAATGTAAAATGATCTAATCGGGTCTCTGTTTGCCCTAGCCTAGAAGTTTAATAGTGCATTTGACTCGCCATTTCATGTGCTTTGAGATGCCGCTTAGCCCAATACGCTATCTGAAATAGGAGCGAC
The DNA here is from genome assembly GCA_916610135.2 of Macropis europaea. Lineage (NCBI taxonomy): Eukaryota > Metazoa > Arthropoda > Insecta > Hymenoptera > Melittidae > Macropis > Macropis europaea. The sequence continues at coordinate 337,202 of CAKAJE020000008.1, read as the reverse complement.
GTAAATTGAACAAATGTGATAGAATTTTGCTGAATTCTTAAATTAACAATAATATAAAATGATCTAATCGGGTCTCTGTTCGCCCTACCATAGAAGTCTAATAGTGCATTTCACTCGCCATTCCACGCCCTTTATGATGCCGCCGAGCCCAGTACGCTATCTGAAATAGGAACGACGTAAATTGAACAAATGTGATAGAATTTTGCTGAATTCTTAAATTAACCATAATATAAAATGATTTAATCGGGTCCTTGTTTGCCTTACCCTAGAAGTTTAATACTGCATTTTACTCGCCATTTCATGCGCTTTGAGATGCCGCATAGCCCAATACGCTATCTGAAATAGGAGCGACGTAAATTGAACAAATGTGATAGAATTTTGCTGAATTCTTAAATTAACCATAATATAAAATGATCTAATCGGGTCTCTGTTTGCCCTACCCTAGAAGTTTAATAGTGCATTTCACTCGTCATTTCATGCGCTTTGAGATGCCGCTATGCACAATACGCTATCTGAAATAGGAGCGACGTAAATTGAACAAATGTGATAGAATTTCGCTGAATTCTTAAATTAACCATGATATAAAATGATCTAATTGGGTCTCTGTTTGCCCTACCCTAGAAGTTTAATAGTGCATTTTACTCGCCATTTCTTGCGCTTTGAGATGCCGCTTATCCCAATACGCTATTTGATATATGAGCGACGTAAATTGAACAAATGTGATAGAATTTCCCTGAATTCTTATATTAACATTAATGTAAAATGATCTAATCGGGTCTCTGTTTGCCCTAGCCTAGAAGTTTAATAGTGCATTTGACTCGCCATTTCATGTGCTTTGAGATGCCGCTTAGCCCAATACGCTATCTGAAATAGGAGCGACGTAAATTGAACAAATGTGATAGAATTTTGCTGAATTCTTAAATTAACAATAATATAAAATGATCTAATCGGGTCTCTGTTCGCCCTACCATAGAAGTCTAATAGTGCATTTCACTCGCCATTCCACGCCCTTTATGATGCCGCCGAGCCCAGTACGCTATCTGAAATAGGAACGACGTAAATTGAACAAATGTGATAGAATTTTGCTGAATTCTTAAATTAACCATAATATAAAATGATTTAATCGGGTCTTTGTTTGCCTTACCCTAGAAGTTTAATACTGCATTTTACTCGCCATTTCATGCGCTTTGAGATGCCGCATAGCCCAATACGCTATCTGAAATAGGAGCGACGTAAATTGAACAAATGTGATAGAATTTTGCTGAATTCTTAAATTAACCATAATATAAAATGATCTAATCGGGTCTCTGTTTGCCCTACCCTAGAAGTTTAATAGTGCATTTCACTCGTCATTTCATGCGCTTTGAGATGCCGCTAAGCACAATACGCTATCTGAAATAGGAGCGACGTAAATTGAACAAATGTGATAGAATTTCCCTGAATTCTTATATTAACATTAATGTAAAATGATCTAATCGGGTCTCTGTTCGCCCTAGCCTAGAAGTTTAATAGTGCATTTTATTCGCCATTTCATGCGCTTTGAGATGCCGCTTAGCCCAATACGCTATCTGAAATAGGAGCGACGTAAATTGAACAAATGTGATAGAATTTCCCTGAAATCTTATATTATGCATAATATAAAATGATCTAATCGCGTCTCTGATTGCCCTATCATAGAAGTTTAGTAGTGCGTTTTACTCGCCATTCCACGCGCTTTAAGATGCCGCCTAGCCCAGTACGCTATCTGAAATAGGAGCGAGGTAAGTTGAACAAATGTGATAGAATTTTGCTGAATTCTTAAATTAACCATAATATAAAATGATCTAATCGGGTATCTGTTTGCCCTGCCCTAGAAGTTTAATAGTGCATTTTATTCGCCATTTCATGCGCTTTCTGATGCCGCTTAGCCCAGTATGCTATCTGAAATAGGAACAACGTAAATTGAACAAATGTGATAGAATTTTGCTGAATTCTTAAATTAACCATAACATAAAATGATCTAATCGGGTCTCTGTTTGCCCTACCCTAGAAGTTTAAGAGTGCATTTTACTCGCCATTTCATGCGCTTTGAGATGCCGCGTAGCCCAATACGCTATCTGAAATAGGAGCGACGTAAATTGATCGAATGTGATAGAATTACGCTGAATTCTTAAATTAACCATAATATAAAATGATTTAATCGGGTCTTTGTTTGCCTTACCCTAGAAGTTTAATAGTGCATTTTACTCGCCATTTCATGCGCTTTGAGATGCCGCATAGCCCAATACGATATCTGAAATAGGCGCGACGTAAATTGAACAAATGTGATAGAATTTCGCTGAATTCTTATATTAACCAAAATATAAAATGATCTAATCGGGTCCCTGATTGCCCTATCATAGAAGTTTAATAGTGCATTTCACTCGTCATTTGATGCGCTTTGAGATGCCGCTAAGCACAATACGATATCTGAAATAGGAGCGACGTAAATTGAACAAATGTGATAGAATTTCCCTGAATTCTTATATTAACATTAATGTAAAATGATCTAATCGGGTCTCTGTTTGCCCTACCCTAGAAGTTTAATAGTGCATTTCACTCTTCATTTCATGCCCTTTGAGATGCCGCTTAGCCCAATAAGCTATCAGAAATAGGAGCGACGTAAATTGAACAAATGTGATAGAATTTCCGTGAATTCTTATATTAACCTTAATGTAAAATGATCTAATCGGGTCTCTGTTCGCCCTAGCCTAGAAGTTTAATAGTGCATTTTATTCGCCATTTCATGCGCTTTCAGATGCCGCTTAGCCCAATACGCTATCTGAAATAGGAGCGACGTAAATTGAACAAATGTGATAGAATTTCCGTGAATCCTTATATTAACCTTAATGTAAATTGATCTAATCGGGTCTCTGTTCGCCCTACCATAGAAGTCTAATGGTGCATTTCACTCGCCATTTCATGCGCTTTGAGATGCCGCTTAGCCCAATACGCTATCTGAAATAGGAGCGACGTAAGTTGAACAAATGTGATAGAATTTCGCTGAATTCTTTTATTAACCATAATGTAAAATGATCTGTTCGGGTCTCTGTTCGCCCTAGCCTAGAAGTTTAATAGTGCATTTTATTCGCCACTTCATGCGCTTTGAGATGCCGCTTAGCCGAATACGCTATCTGAAATAGGAGCGACGTAAATTGAACAAATGTGATACAATTTCCCTGAAATCTTATATTAAACAAAATATAAAATGATCTATTCGGGTCTCTGTTTGCCTTATCCTAGAAGTTTAATAGTGCATTTTACTTGCCATTTCATGCGCTTAGAGATGCCGCTTAGCCCAATACGCTATCTGAACTAGGAGCGACGTAATTTGAACAAATATGAGAGAATTTCGCTGAATTCTTAAATTCACTATAATATAAACTGAACTAATCGGGTCTCTGTTTGCCCTACCCTAGAAGTTTAATAGTGCATTTTACTCGTCATTTCATGCGCTTTGAGTTGCCGCTTAGCCCAATACGCTATCTGAAATAGGAGCGACGTAAATTGAACAAATTTGATAGAATTTCGCTGAATTCTTATATTAACCAAAATATAAAATGATCTAATCGGGTCTCCGATTGCTCTATCATAGAAGTTTAATAGTGCATTTTACTCGACATTTCATGCGCTTTGAGTTGCCGCTTAGCCCAATACGCTATCTGAAATAGGAGCGACGTAAATTGAACAAATTTGATAGAATTTCGCTGAATTCTTATATTAACCAAAATATAAAATGATCTAATCGGGTCTCCGATTGCCCTATCATAGAAGTTTAATAGTGCATTTTACTCGCCATTCCACGCGCTTTAAGATGCCGCCTAGCCCAGTATGCTATCTGAAATAGGAACGACGTAAATTGAACAAATGTGATAGAATTTTGCTGAATTCTTAAATTAACCGTATTGGAAAATGATCTAATCGGGTCTCCGTTCGCCCTAGCCTAGAACTTTAATAGTGCATTTTATTCGCCATTTCATACGCTTTGTAATGCCGCTTAGCCCAATACGCTATCTGAAATAGGAGCGACGTAAATTGAAGAAATGTGATAGAATTTTGCTGAATTCTAATATTAACCAAAATATAAAATGATCTAATCGGGTCTCTGATTGCCCTGTCATAGAAGTTTAGTAGTGCATTTTACTCGCCATTCCACGCGCTTTAAGATGCCGCGTAGCCCAATACGCTATCCGAAATAGGAACGACGTAAATTGATCAAATGTGATAGAATTTTGCTGAATTCTTAAATTAACCGTATTGGAAAATGATCTAATCGGGTCTCTGTTCGCCCTAGCCTAGAAGTTTAATAGTGCATTTTACTCGCCATTTCATGTGCTTTGAGATGCCGCTTAGCCCAATACTCTATCTGAAATGGGAGCGACGTAAATTGAACAAATGTGATAGAATTTCCCCGAAATCTTATATTAACCATAATATAAAATGATCTAATCGGGTCTCTGTTCGCCCTACCATAGAAGTCTAATAGTGCATTTCACTCGCCATGCCACGCGCTTTCAGATGCCGCCGAGCCCAGTACGCTATGTGAAATAGGAACGACGTAAATTGAACAAATGTGATAGAATTTTGCTGAATTCTTAAATTAACCATAATACAAAATGATCTAATCGGGTCTCTGTTTGCCCTACCCTAGAAGTTTAATAGTGCATTTCACTCGCCATTTCATGCGCCTTCCGATGCCGCTTAGCCCAATACGCTGTCTGAAATAGGAGCGACGTAAGTTGAACAAATGTGATAGAATTTTGCTGAATTCTTAAACTAACCATAATATAAAATGATCTAATCGGGTCTCTGTTTGCCCTACCCTAGAAGTTTAATAGTGCATTTCACTCATCAGTTCATGCGCTTTGAGATGCCGCTTATCCCAATACGCTATCTGAAATATGAGCGACGTAAATTGAACAAGTGTGATAGAATTTCCCTGAATTCTTATATTAACATTAATGTAAAATGATCTAATCGGGTCTCTGTTCGCCCTAGCCTAGAAGTTTAATAGTGCATTTTACTCGCCATTTCATGTGCTTTGAGATGCCGCTTAGCCCAATACGCAATCTGAAATGGGAGCGACGTAAATTGAACCAATGTGATAGAATTTCCCCGAAATCTTATATTAAACAAAATATAGAATTATCTAATCGGGTCTCTGATTGCCCTAACATAGAAGTTTACTAGTGCATTTTACTCGCCATTCCACGCGCTTTAAGATGCCGCCTAGCCCAGTACGCTATCTGAAATAGGAGCGACGTAAGTTGAACAAATGTGATAGAATTTCGCTGAATTCTTAAATTAACTATGATATAAAATGATCTAATTGGGTCTCTGTTTGCCCTACCCTAGAAGTTTAATAGTGCATTTTACTCGCCATTTCATGCGCTATGAGATGCCGCTTATCCCAATACGCTATTTGAAATATGAGCGACGTAAATTGAACAAATGTGATAGAATTTCCCTGAATTCTTATATTAACATTAATGTAAAATGATCTAATCGGGTCTCTGTTTGCCCTACCCTAGAAGTTTAATAGTGCATTTCACTCGTCATTTCATGCCCTTTGAGGTGCCGCTTAGCCCAATAAGCTATCTGAAATAGGAGCGACGTAAATTGAACAAATGTGATAGAATTTCCCTGAATTCTTATATTAACATTAATGTAAAATGATCTAATCGGGTCTCTGTTCGCCCTATCATAGAAGTTTAATAGTGCATTTTACTCGCCATTCCACGCGCTTTAAGATGCCGCGTAGCCCAGTACGCTATCTGAAATAGGAGCGACGTAAATTGAACAAATGTGATAGAATTTTGCTGAATTCTTAAATTAACCATAATATAAAATGATCTAATCGGGTCTCTGTTCGCCCTACCATAGAAGTCTAATAGTGCATTTCACTCGCCATTCCACGCCCTTTATGATGCCGCCGAGCCCAGTACGCTATCTGAAATAGGAACGACGTAAATTGAACAAATGTGATAGAATTTTGCTGAATTCTTAAATTAACCATAATATAAAATGATTTAATCGGGTCTTTGTTTGCCTTACCCTAGAAGTTTAATAGTGCATTTTACTCGCCATTTCATGCGCTTTGAGATGCCGCATAGCCCAATACGCTATCTGAAATAGGAGCGACGTAAATTGAACAAATGTGATAGAATTTCCGTGAATTCTTATGTTAACCTTAATGTAAAATGATCTAATCGGGTCTCCGTTCGCCCTACCATAGAAGTCTAATAGTGCATTTCACTCGCCATTTCATGCACTTTGAGATGCCGCTTAGCCCAATACGCTATCTGAAATACGAGCGACGTAAGTTGAACAAATGTGATAGAATTACGCCGAATTCTTATATTAACCGTAATATAAAATGATCTAATCGGGTCTCTGTTTGCCTTATCCTAGAAGTTTAACAGTGCATTATACTCGCCATTTCATGCGCTTTGATATGCCGCATTGCCCAATACGCTATCTGAAATAGGAGCGACGTAAATTGATCGAATGTGATAGAATTACGCTGAATTCTTAAATTAACCATAATATAAAATGATTTAATCGGGTCTTTGTTTGCCTTACCCTCGAAGTTTAATATTGCATTTTACTCGCCATTTCATGCGCTTTGAGATGCCGCATCGTCCAATACGCTATCTGAAATAGGAGCGACGTAAATTGAACAAATGTGATAGAATTTCCGTGAATTCTTATATTAACCTTAATGTAAAATGATCTAATCGGGTCTCTGTTCGAGCTAGCCTAGAAGTTTAATAGTGCATTTTATTCGCCATTTCATGCGCTTTGAGATGCCGCTTAGCCCAATACGCTATCTGAAATAGGAGCGACGTAAATTGAACAAATGTGATAGAATTTCCGTGAATCCTTATATTAACCTTAATGTAAAATGATCTAATCGGGTCTCTGTTCGCCCTACCATAGAAGTCTAATGGTGCATTTCACTCGCCATTTCATGCGCTTTGAGATGCCGCTTAGCCCAATACGCTATCTGAAATAGGAGCGACGTAAGTTGAACAAATGTGATAGAATTTCGCTGAATTCTTTTATTAACCATAATGTAAAATGATCTGTTCGGGTTTCTGTTCGCCCTAGCCTAGAAGTTTAATAGTGCATTTTATTCGCCACTTCATGCGCTTTGAGATGCCGCTTAGCCGAATACGCTATCTGAAATAGGAGCGACGTAAATTGAACAAATTTGATACAATTTCCCTGAAATCTTATATTAAACAAAATATAAAATGATCTAATCGGGTCTCTGATTGCCCTATCATAGAAGTTTAGTGGTTCATTTTACTCGCCATTCCACGCGCTTTAAGATGCCGCCTAGCCCAGTACGCTATCTGAAATAGGAGCGAGGTAAGTTGAACAAATGTGATAGAATTTTGCTGAATTCTTAAATTAACCATAATATAAAATGATCTAATCGGGTATCTGTTTGCCCTACCCTAGAAGTTTAATAGTGCATTTTATTCGCCATTTCATGCGCTTTCTGATGCCGCTTAGCCCAGTATGCTATCTGAAATAGGAACGACGTAAATTGAACAAATGTGATAGAATTTTGCTGAATTCTTAAATTAACCGTATTGGAAAATGATCTAATCGGGTCTCTGTTCGCCCTAGCCTAGAAGTTTAATAGTGCATTTTATTCGCCATTTCATGCGCTTTGTGATGCCGCTTAGCCCAATACGCTATCTGAAATAGGAGCGACGTAAATTGAACAATGTGATAGAATTTCCTTGAAATCTTATATTAAACAAAATATAAAATGATCTAATCGGGTCTCTGATTGCCCTATCATAGAAGTTTAGTAGTGCATTTGTCTCGCCCTTCCACGCGCTTTAAGATGCCGTCTAGCCCAGTACGCTATCTGAAATAGGATCGACGTAAGTTGAACAAATGTGATAGAATTACGCTGAATTCATATATTAACCGTAATATAAAATGATCTAATCGGGTCTCTGTTTGCCTTATCCTAGAAGTTTAATAGTGCATTTTACTTGCCATTTTCATGCGCTTAGAGATGCCGCTTAGCCCAATACGCTATCTGAACTAGGAGCGACGTAATTTGAACAAATATGAGAGAATTTCGCTGAATTCTTAAATTCACTATAATATAAACTGAACTAACCGGGTCTCTGTTTGCCCTACCCTAGAAGTTTAATAGTGCATTTTACTCGTCATTTCATGCGCTTTGAGTTGCCGCTTAGCCCAATACGCTATCTGAAATAGGAGCGACGTAAATTGAACAAATTTGATAGAATTTCGCTGAATTCTTATATTAACCAAAATATAAAATGATCTAATCGGGTCTCCGATTGCCCTATCATAGAAGTTTAATAGTGCATTTTACTCGCCATTCCACGCGCTTTAAGATGCCGCGTAGCCCAATACGCTATCTGAAATAGGAACGACGTAAATTGAACAAATGTGATAGAATATTGCTGAATTCTTAAATTAACCGTATTGGAAAATGATCTAATCGGGTCTCTGTTCGCCCTAGCCTAGAACTTTAATAGTGCATTTTATTCGCCATTTCATACGCTTTGAAATGCCGCTTAGCCCAATACGCTATCTGAAATAGGAGCGACGTAAATTGAACAAATGTGATAGAATTTTGCTGAATTCTTATATTAACCAAAATATAAAATGATCTAATCGGGTCTCTGATTGCCCTGTCATAGAAGTTTAGTAGTGCATTTTACTCGCCATTCCACGCGCTTTAAGATGCCGCGTAGCCCAATACGCTATCTGAAATAGGAGCGACGTAAGTTGAACAAATGTGATAGAATTTCGCTGAATTCTTTTATTAACCATAATGTAAAATGATCTGTTCGGGTCTCTGTTCGCCCTAGCCTAGAAGTTTAATAGTGCATTTTATTCGCCAGTTCATGCGCTTTGAGATGCCGCTTAGCCGAATACGCTATCTGAAATAGGAGCGACGTAAATCGAACAAATGTGATACAATTTCCCTGAAATCTTATATTAAACAAAATATAAAATGATCTAATCGGGACTCTGATTGCCCTATCATAGAAGTTTAGTAGTGCATTTTACTCGCCATTCCACGCGCTTTAAGATGCCGCCTAGCCCAGTACGCTATCTGAAATAGGAGCGAGGTAAGTTGAACAAATGTGATAGAATTTTGCTGAATTCTTAAATTAACCATAATATAAAATGATCTAATCGGGTATCTGTTTGCCCTATCATACAAGTTTAGTAGTGCATTTTACTCACCATTCCACGCGCTTTAAGATGCCGCCTAGCCCAGTATGCTATCTGAAATAGGAACGACGTAAATTGAACAAATGTGATAGAATTTTGCTGAATTCTTAAATTAACCATAACATAAAATGATCTAATCGAGTCTCTGTTTGCGCTACCCTAGAAGTTTAATAGTGCATTTCACTCGTCATTTCATGCGCATTGAGATGCCGCTTAGCCCAATACGCTATATGAAATAGGAGCGACGTAAATTGAACAAATGTGATAGAATTTCGCTGAATTCTTATATTAACGGTAATATAAAATGATCTAATCGGGTCTCTGCTTGCCCTACCCTAGAAGTTTAATAGTGCATTTTACTCGTCATTTCATGCGCTTTGAGTTGCCGCTTAGCCCAATACGCTATCTGAAATAGGAGCGACGTAAATTGAACAAATGTGATAGAATTTCCTTGAAATCTTATATTAAACAAAATATAAAATGATCTAATCGGGTCTCTGATTGCCCTATCATAGAAGTTTAGTAGTGCATTTGTCTCGCCCTTCCACGCGCTTTAAGATGCCGTCTAGCCCAGTACGCTATCTGAAATAGGAGCGACGTAAGTTGAACAAATGTGATAGAATTACGCTGAATTCATATATTAACCGTAATATAAAATGATCTTATCGGGTCTCTGTTTGCCCTACCCTAGAAGTTTAATGGTGCATTTTACCCGCCATTTCTAGAGCTTTGAGATGCCGCTTAGCCCAATACGCTATCTGAAATATCAGCGACGTAAATTGAACAAATGTGATAGAATTTCGCTGAATGCTTATATTAATCTTAATGTAAAATGATCTAATCGGGTCTTTGTTCGACCTACCCTAGAAGTTTAATAGTGCATTTCACTCGTCATTTCATGCGCATTGAGATGCCGCTTAGCCCAATACGCTATCTGAAATAGCAGCGACGTAAATTGAACAAATGTGATAGAATTTCGCTGAATTCTTATATTAACCGTAATATAAAATGATCTAATCGGGTCTCTGCTTGCCCTACCCTAGAAGTTTAATAGTGCATTTTACTCGTCATTTCATGCGCTTTGAGTTGCCGCTTAGCCCATTACGCTATCTGAAATAGGAGCGACGTAAATTGAACAAATTTGATAGAATTTCGCTGAATTCTTATATTAACCAAAATATAAAATGATCTAATCGGGTCTCCGATTGCCCTATCATAGAAGTTTAATAGTGCATTTTACTCATCATTTCATGCGCTTTGAGTTGCCGCTTAGCCCAATACGCTATCTGAAATAGGAGCGACGTAAATTGAACAAATTTGATAGAATTTCGCTGAATTCTTATATTAACCAAAATATAAAATGATCTAATCGGGTCTCCGATTGCTCTATCATAGAAGTTTAATAGTGCATTTTACTCGTCATTTCATGCGCTTTGAGTTGCCGCTTAGCCCAATACGCTATCTGAAATAGGAGCGACGTAAATTGAACAAATTTGATAGAATTTCGCTGAATTCTTATATTAACCAAAATATAAAATGATCTAATCGGGTCTCTGTTTGCCTTATCCTAGAAGTTTAATAGTGCATTTTACTTGCCATTTCAGGCGCTTAGAGATGCCGCCTAGCCCAGTATGCTATCTGAAATAGGAACGACGTAAATTGAACAAATGTGATAGAATTTTGCTGAATTCTTAAATTAACCGTATTGGGAAATGATCTAATCGGGTCTCCGTTCGCCCTAGCCTAGAACTTTAATAGTGCATTTTATTCGCCATTTCATACGCTTTGTAATGCCGCTTAGCCCAATACGCTATCTGAAATAGGAGCGACGTAAATTGAACAAATGTGATAGAATTTTGCTGAATTCTAATATTAACCAAAATATAAAATGCTCTAATCGGGTCTCTGATTGCCCTGTCATAGAAGTTTAGTAGTGCATTTTACTCGCCATTCCACGCGCTTTAAGATGCCGCGTAGCCCAATACGCTATCTGAAATAGGAACGACGTAAATTGATCAAATGTGATAGAATTTTGCTGAATTCTTAAATTAACCGTATTGGAAAATGATCTAATCGGGTCTCTGTTCGCCCTAGCCTAGAACTTTAATAGTGCATTTTATTCGCCATTTCATACGCTTTGTAATGCCGCTTAGCCCAATACGCTATCTGAAATAGGAGCGACGTAAATTGAACAAATGTGATAGAATTTTGCTGAATTCTTAAATTAACCAAAATATAAAATGATCTAATCGGGTCTCTGATTGCCCTGTCATAGAAGTTTAGTAGTGCATTTTACTCGCCATTCCACGCGCTTTAAGATGCCGCGTAGCCCAATACGCTATCTGAAATAGGAGCGACGTAAGTTGAACAAATGTGATAGAATTTCGCTGAATTCTTTTATTAACCATAATGTAAAATGATCTGTTCGGGTCTCTGTTCGCCCTAGCATAGAAGTTTAATAGTGCATTTTATTCGCCAGTTCATGCGCTTTGAGATGCCGCTTAGCCGAATACGCTATCTGAAATAGGAGCGACGTAAATCGAACAAATGTGATACAATTTCCCTGAAATCTTATATTAAACAAAATATAAAATGATCTAATCGGGTCTCTGATTGCCCTATCATAGAAGTTTAGTGGTTCATTTTACTCGCCATTCCACGCGCTTTAAGATGCCGCCTAGCCCAGTACGCTATCTGAAATAGGAGCGAGGTAAGTTGAACAAATGTGATAGAATTTTGCTGAATTCTTAAATTAACCATAATATAAAATGATCTAATCGGGTATCTGTTTGCCCTACCCTAGAAGTTTAATAGTGCATTTTATTCGCCATTTCATGCGCTTTCTGATGCCGCTTAGCCCAGTATGCTATCTGAAATAGGAACGACGTAAATTGAACAAATGTGATAGAATTTTGCTGAATTCTTAAATTAACCGTATTGGAAAATGATCTAATCGGGTCTCTGTTCGCCCTAGCCTAGAAGTTTAATAGTGCATTTTATTCGCCAGTTCATGCGCTTTGTGATGCCGCTTAGTCCAATACGCTATCTGAAATAGGAGCGACGTAAATTGAACAAATGTGATAGAATTTCCTTGAAATCTTATATTAAACAAAATATAAAATGATCTAATCGGGTCTCTGATTGCCCTATCATAGAAGTTTAGTAGTGCATTTGTCTCGCCCTTCCACGCGCTTTAAGATGCCGTCTAGCCCAGTACGCTATCTGAAATAGGAGCGACGTAAGTTGAACAAATGTGATAGAATTACGCTGAATTCATATATTAACCGTAATATAAAATGATCTAATCGGGTCTCTGTTTGCCTTATCCTAGAAGTTTAATAGTGCATTTTACTTGCCATTTCATGCGCTTAGAGATGCCGCTTAGCCCAATACGCTATCTGAACTAGGAGCGACGTAATTTGAACAAATATGAGAGAATTTCGCTGAATTCTTAAATTCACTATAATATAAACTGAACTAACCGGGTCTCTGTTTGCCCTACCCTAGAAGTTTAATAGTGCATTTTACTCGTCATTTCATGCGCTTTGAGTTGCCGCTTAGCCCAATACGCTATCTGAAATAGGAGCGACGTAAATTGAACAAATTTGATAGAATTTCGCTGAATTCTTATATTAACCAAAATATAAAATGATCTAATCGGGTCTCCGATTGCCCTATCATAGAAGTTTAATAGTGCATTTTACTCGCCATTCCACGCGCTTTAAGATGCCGCGTAGCCCAATACGCTATCTGAAATAGGAACGACGTAAATTGAACAAATGTGATAGAATTTTGCTGAATTCTTAAATTAACCGTATTGGAAAATGATCTAATCGGGTCTCTGTTCGCCCTAGCCTAGAACTTTAATAGTGCATTTTATTCGCCATTTCATACGCTTTGTAATGCCGCTTAGCCCAATACGCTATCTGAAATAGGAGCGACGTAAATTGAACAAATGTGATAGAATTTTGCTGAATTCTTATATTAACCAAAATATAAAATGATCTAATCGGGTCTCTGATTGCCCTGTCATAGAAGTTTAGTAGTGCATTTTACTCGCCATTCCACGCGCTTTAAGATGCCGCGTAGCCCAATACGCTATCTGAAATAGGAGCGACGTAAGTTGAACAAATGTGATAGAATTTCGCTGAATTCTTTTATTAACCATAATGTAAAATGATCTGTTCGGGTCTCTGTTCGCCCTAGCCTAGAAGTTTAATAGTGCATTTTATTCGCCACTTCATGCGCTTTGAGATGCCGCTTAGCCGAATACGCTATCTGAAATAGGAGCGACGTAAATCGAACAAATGTGATACAATTTCCCTGAAATCTTATATTAAACAAAATATAAAATGATCTAATCGGGACTCTGATTGCCCTATCATAGAAGTTTAGTAGTGCATTTTACTCGCCATTCCACGCGCTTTAAGATGCCGCCTAGCCCAGTACGCTATCTGAAATAGGAGCGAGGTAAGTTGAACAAATGTGATAGAATTTTGCTGAATTCTTAAATTAACCATAATATAAAATGATCTAATCGGGTATCTGTTTGCCCTATCATACAAGTTTAGTAGTGCATTTTACTCACCATTCCACGCGCTTTAAGATGCCGCCTAGCCCAGTATGCTATCTGAAATAGGAACGACGTAAATTGAACAAATGTGATAGAATTTTGCTGAATTCTTAAATTAACCATAACATAAAATGATCTAATCGAGTCTCTGTTTGCCCTACCCTAGAAGTTTAATAGTGCATTTCACTCGTCATTTCATGCGCATTGAGATGCCGCTTAGCCCAATACGCTATCTGAAATAGGAGCGACGTAAATTGAACAAATGTGATAGAATTTCGCTGAATTCTTATATTAACGGTAATATAAAATGATCTAATCGGGTCTCTGTTTGCCCTACCCTAGAAGTTTAATAGTGCATTTTACTCGTCATTTCATGCGCTTTGAGTTGCCGCTTAGCCCAATACGCTATCTGAAATAGGAGCGACGTAAATTGAACAAATGTGATAGAATTTCCTTGAAATCTTATATTAAACAAAATATAAAATGATCTAATCGGGTCTCTGATTGCCCTATCATAGAAGTTTAGTAGTGCATTTGTCTCGCCCTTCCACGCGCTTTAAGATGCCGTCTAGCCCAGTACGCTATCTGAAATAGGAGCGACGTAAGTTGAACAAATGTGATAGAATTACGCTGAATTCTAATATTAACCAAAATATAAAATGATCTAATCGGGTCTCTGATTGCCCTGTCATAGAAGTTTAGTAGTGCATTTTACTCGCCATTCCACGCGCTTTAAGATGCCGCCTAGCCCAGTACGCTATCTGAAATAGGAGCGAGGTAAGTTGAACAAATGTGATAGAATTTTGCTGAATTCTTAAATTAACCATAATATAAAATGATCTAATCGGGTATCTGTTTGCCCTATCATACAAGTTTAGTAGTGCATTTTACTCACCATTCCACGCGCTTTAAGATGCCGCCTAGCCCAGTATGCTATCTGAAATAGGAACGACGTAAATTGAACAAATGTGATAGAATTTTGCTGAATTCTTAAATTAACCATAACATAAAATGATCTAATCGAGTCTCTGTTTGCCCTACCCTAGAAGTTTAATAGTGCATTTCACTCGTCATTTCATGCGCATTGAGATGCCGCTTAGCCCAATACGCTATCTGAAATAGGAGCGACGTAAATTGAACAAATGTGATAGAATTTCGCTGAATTCTTATATTAACGGTAATATAAAATGATCTAATCGGGTCTCTGCTTGCCCTACCCTAGAAGTTTAATAGTGCATTTTACTCGTCATTTCATGCGCTTTGAGTTGCCGCTTAGCACAATACGCTATCTGAAATAGGAGCGACGTAAATTGAACAAATGTGATAGAATTTCCTTGAAATCTTATATTAAACAAAATATAAAATGATCTAATCGGGTCTCTGATTGCCCTATCATAGAAGTTTAGTAGTGCATTTGTCTCGCCCTTCCACGCGCTTTAAGATGCCGTCTAGCCCAGTACGCTATCTGAAATAGGAGCGACGTAAGTTGAACAAATGTGATAGAATTACGCTGAATTCATATATTAACCGTAATATAAAATGATCTAATCGGGTCTCTGTTTGCCTTATCCTAGAAGTTTAATAGTGCATTTTACTTGCCATTTCAGGCGCTTAGAGATGCCGCTTAGCCCAATACGCTATCTGAACTAGGAGCGACGTAATTTGAACAAATATGAGAGAATTTCGCTGAATTCTTAAATTCACTATAATATAAACTGAACTAATCGGGTCTCTGTTTGCCCTACCCTAGAAGTTTAATAGTGCATTTTACTCGTCATTTCATGCGCTTTGAGTTGCCGCTTAGCCCAATACGCTATCTGAAATAGGAGCGGCGTAAATTGAACAAATTTGATAGAATTTCGCTGAATTCTTATATTAACCAAAATATAAAATGATCTAATCGGGTCTCCGATTGCCCTATCATAGAAGTTTAATAGTGCATTTTACTCATCATTTCATGCGCTTTGAGTTGCCGCTTAGCCCAATACGCTATCTGAAATTGGAGCGACGTAAATTGAACAAATTTGATAGAATTTCGCTGAATTCTTATATTAACCAAAATATAAAATGATCTAATCGGGTCTCCGATTGCCCTATCATAGAAGTTTAATAGGGCATTTTACTCGCCATTCCACGCGCTTTAAGATGCCGCCTAGCCCAGTATGCTATCTGAAATAGGAACGACGTAAATTGAACAAATGTGATAGAATTTTGCTGAATTCTTAAATTAACCGCAATGGAAAATGTTCTAATCGGGTCTCTGTTCGCCCTAGCCTAGAACTTTAATAGTGCACTTTATTCGCCATTTCATACGCTTTGAAATGCCGCTTAGCCCAATACGCTATCTGAAATAGGAGCGACGTAAATTGAACAAATGTGATAGAATTTTGCTGAATTCTTATATTAACCAAAATATAAAATGATCTAATCGGGTCTCTCATTGCCCTATCATAGAAGTTTAGTAGTGCATTTTACTCGCCATTCCACGCGCTTTAAGATGCCGCCTAGCCCAGTATGCTATCTGAAATAGGAACGACGTAAATTGAACAAATGTGATAGAATTTCCCTGAATTATTATATTAACATTAATGTAAAATGATCTAATCGGGTCTCTGTTCGCCCTAGCCTAGAAGTTTAATAGTGCATTTTACTCGCCATTTCATGTGCTTTGAGATGCCGCTTAGCCCAATATGCTATCTGAAATGGGAGCGACGTAAGTTGAACAAATGTGATAGAATTTTGCTGAATTCTTAAACTAACCATAATATAAAATGATCTAATCGGGTCTCTGTTTGTCCTACCCTAGAAGTTTAATAGTGCATTTTACTCGCCATTTCATGCGCCTTCCGATGCCGCTTAGCCCAATACGCTATCTGAAATAGGAGCGACGTAAATTGAACAAATGTGATAGAATTTTGCTGAATTCTTAAACTAACCATAATATAAAATGATCTAATCGGGTCTCTGTTTGCCCTACCCTAGAAGTTTAATAGTGCATTTCACTCATCATTTCATGCGCTTTGAGATGCCGCTTATCCCAATACGCTATCTGAAATATGAGCGACGTAAATTGAACAAGTGTGATAGAATTTCCCTGAATTATTATATTAACATTAATGTAAAATGATCTAATCGGGTCTCTGTTCGCCCTAGCCTAGAAGTTTAATAGTGCATTTTACTCGCCATTTCATGTGCTTTGAGATGCCGCTTAGCCCAATACGCTATCTGAAATGGGAGCGACGTAAATTGAACAAATGTGATAGAATTTCCCCGAAATCTTATATTAAACAAAATATAGAATTATCTAATCGGGTCTCTGATTGCCCTAACATAGAAGTTGAGTAGTGCATTTTACTCGCCATTCCACGCGCTTTAAGATGCCGCCTAGCCCAGTACGCTATCTGAAATAGGAGCGACGTAAGTTGAACAAATGTGATAGAGTTACGCTGAATTCTTATATTAACCGTAATATAAAATGATCTAATCGGGTCTCTGTTCGCCCTAGCCTAGAAGTTTAATAGTACATTGTATTCGCCATTTCATGCGCTTTGAGATGCCGCTTAGCCCAATACGCTATCTGAAATAGGAGCGACGTAAATTGAACATATGTGATAGAATTTCCTTGAAATCTTATATTAAACAAAATATAAAATGATCTAATCGGGTCTCTGTTTGTCTTATCCTAGAAGTTTAACAGTGCATTATACTCGCCATTTCATGCGCTTTGAGATGCCGCATTGCCCAATACGCTATCTGAAATAGGAGCGACGTAAATTGATCGAATGTGATAGAATTACGCTGAATTCTTAAATTAACCATAATATAAAATGATTTAATCGGGTCTCTGTTTGCCCTACCCTAGAAGTTTAATAGTGCATTTTACTCGCCATTTCATGCGCTTTGAGCTGCCGCGTAGCCCAATACGCTATCTGAAATAGGAGCGACGTAAATTGAACAAATGTGATAGAATTTCGCTGAATTCTCATATTAACATTACTGTAAAATGATCTAATCGAGTCTCTGTTCGACCTACCATAGAAGTTTAATAGCGCATTTCACTCGTCATTTCATGCGCTTTGAGATGCCGCTTAGCCCAATAAGCTATCTGAAATAGGACCGACGTAAATTGAACAAATGTGATAGAATTTCGCTGAATTCTTATATTAACCAAAATATAAAATGATCTAATCGGGTCTCCGATTGCCCTATCATAGAAGTTTAATAGTGCATTTTACGCGCACTTCCACGCGCTTTAAGATGCCGCCTAGCCCAGTATGCTATCTGAAATAGGAACGACGTAAATTGAACAAATGTGATAGGATTTTGCTGAATTCTTAAATTAACCATAACATAAAATGATCTAATCGGGTCTCTGTTTGTCCTACCCTAGAAGTTTAATAGTGCATTTTACTCGCCATTTCATGCGCTTTGAGATGCCGCGTAGCCCAATACGCTATCTGAAATAGGAGCGACGTAAATTGATCGAATGTGATAGAATTACGCTGAATTCTTATATTAACCAAAATATAAAATGATCTAATCGGGTCCCTGATTGCCCTATGATAGAAGTTTAATAGTGCATTTTACTCGCCATTCCACGCGCTTTAAGATGCCGCCTAGCCCAGTACGCTATCAGAAAGAGGAGCGACGTAAGTTGAACAAATGTGATAGAATTTTGCTGAATTCTTAAATTAACCATAATACAAAATGATCTAATCGGGTCTCTGTTTGCCCTACCCTAGAAGTTTAATAGTGCATTTTACTCGCCATTTCATGCGCCTTCCGATGCCGCTTAGCCCAATACGCTATCTGAAATAGGAGCGACGTAAGTTGAACAAATGTGATAGAATTTTGCTGAATTCTTAAACTAACCATAATATAAAATGATCTAATCGGGTCTCTGTTTGCCCTACCCTAGAAGTTTAATAGTGCATTTCACTCATCATTTCATGCGCTTTGAGATGCCGCTTATCCCAATACGCTATCTGAAATATGAGCGACGTAAATTGAACAAGTGTGATAGAATTTCCCTGAATTCTTATATTAACATTAATGTAAAATGATCTAATCGGGTCTCTGTTCGCCCTAGCCTAGAAGTTTAATAGTGCATTTTACTCGCCATTTCATGTGCTTTGAGATGCCGCTTAGCCCAATACGCTATCTGAAATGGGAGCGACGTAAATTGAACAAATGTGATAGAATTTCCCCGAAATCTTATATTAAACAAAATATAGAATTATCTAATCGGGTCTCTGATTGCCCTAACATAGAAGTTTAGTAGTGCATTTTACTCGCCATTCCACGCGCTTTAAGATGCCGCCTAGCCCAGTACGCTATCTGAAATAGGAGCGACGTAAGTTGAACAAATGTGATAGAATTTTGCTGAATTCTTATATTAACCATAACATAAAATGATCTAATCGAGTCTCTGTTTGCCCTACCCTAGAAGTTTAATAGTGCATTTCACTCGTCATTTCATGCGCATTGAGATGCCGCTTAGCCCAATACGCTATCTGAAATAGGAGCGACGTAAATTGAACAAATGTGATAGAATTTCGCTGAATTCTTATATTAACGGTAATATAAAATGATCTAATCGGGTCTCTGCTTGCCCTACCCTAGAAGTTTAATAGTGCATTTTACTCGTCATTTCATGCGCTTTGAGTTGCCGCTTAGCCCAATACGCTATCTGAAATAGGAGCGACGTAAATTGAACAAATGTGATAGAATTTCCTTGAAATCTTATATTAAACAAAATATAAAATGATCTAATCGGGTCTCTGATTGCCCTATCATAGAAGTTTAGTAGTGCATTTGTCTCGCCCTTCCACGCGCTTTAAGATGCCGTCTAGCCCAGTACGCTATCTGAAATAGGAGCGACGTAAGTTGAACAAATGTGATAGAATTACGCTGAATTCATATATTAACCGTAATATAAAATGATCTAATCGGGTCTCCGATTGCCCTATCATAGAAGTTTAATAGTGCATTTTACTCATCATTTCATGCGCTTTGAGTTGCCGCTTAGCCCAATACGCTATCTGAAATAGGAGCGACGTAAATTGAACAAATTTGATAGAATTTCGCTGAATTCTTATATTAACCAAAATATAAAATGATCTAATCGGGTCTCCGATTGCCCTATCATAGAAGTTTAATAGGGCATTTTACTCGCCATTC
This sequence comes from Macropis europaea, assembly GCA_916610135.2. Classification (NCBI taxonomy): domain Eukaryota; kingdom Metazoa; phylum Arthropoda; class Insecta; order Hymenoptera; family Melittidae; genus Macropis; species Macropis europaea. Next base: position 317,191 of record CAKAJE020000008.1, on the reverse strand, counting down.
CACGCGCTTTAAGATGCCGCCTAGCCCAGTATGCTATCTGAAATAGGAACGACGTAAATTGAACAAATGTGATAGAATTTTGCTGAATTCTTAAATTAACCGCAATGGAAAATGATCTAATCGGGTCTCTGTTCGCCCTAGCCTAGAACTTTAATAGTGCATTTTATTCGCCATTTCATACGCTTTGAAATGCCGCTTAGCCCAATACGCTATCTGAAATAGGAGCGACGTAAATTGAACAAATGTGATAGAATTTTGCTGAATTCTTATATTAACCAAAATATAAAATGATCTAATCGGGTCTCTGATTGCCCTATCATAGAAGTTTAGTAGTGCATTTTACTCGCCATTCCACGCGCTTTAAGATGCCGCCTAGCCCAGTATGCTATCTGAAATAGGAACGACGTAAATTGAACAAATGTGATAGAATTTCCCTGAATTATTATATTAACATTAATGTAAAATGATCTAATCGGGTCTCTGTTCGCCCTAGCCTAGAAGTTTAATAGTGCATTTTACTCGCCATTTCATGTGCTTTGAGATGCCGCTTAGCCCAATACGCTATCTGAAATGGGAGCGACGTAAGTTGAACAAATGTGATAGAATTTTGCTGAATTCTTAAACTAACCATAACATAAAATGATCTAATCGGGTCTCTGTTTGTCCTACCCTAGAAGTTTAATAGTGCATTTTACTCGCCATTTCATGCGCCTTCCGATGCCGCTTAGCCCAATACGCTATCTGAAATAGGAGCGACGTAAGTTGAACAAATGTGATAGAATTTTGCTGAATTCTTAAACTAACCATAATATAAAATGATCTAATCGGGTCTCTGTTTGCCCTACCCTAGAAGTTTAATAGTGCATTTCACTCATCATTTCATGCGCTTTGAGATGCCGCTTATCCCAATACGCTATCTGAAATATGAGCGACGTAAATTGAACAAGTGTGATAGAATTTCCCTGAATTATTATATTAACATTAATGTAAAATGATCTAATCGGGTCTCTGTTCGCCCTAGCCTAGAAGTTTAATAGTGCATTTTACTCGCCATTTCATGTGCTTTGAGATGCCGCTTAGCCCAATACGCTATCTGAAATGGGAGCGACGTAAATTGAACAAATGTGATAGAATTTCCCCGAAATCTTATATTAAACAAAATATAGAATTATCTAATCGCGTCTCTGATTGCCCTAACATAGAAGTTGAGTAGTGCATTTTACTCGCCATTCCACGCGCTTTAAGATGCCGCCTAGCCCAGTACGCTATCTGAAATAGGAGCGACGTAAGTTGAACAAATGTGATAGAGTTACGCTGAATTCTTATATTAACCGTAATATAAAATGATCTAATCGGGTCTCTGTTCGCCCTAGCCTAGAAGTTTAATAGTACATTGTATTCGCCATTTCATGCGCTTTGAGATGCCGCTTAGCCCAATACGCTATCTGAAATAGGAGCGACGTAAATTGAACATATGTGATAGAATTTCCTTGAAATCTTATATTAAACAAAATATAAAATGATCTAATCGGGTCTCTGTTTGTCTTATCCTAGAAGTTTAACAGTGCATTATACTCGCCATTTCATGCGCTTTGAGATGCCGCATTGCCCAATACGCTATCTGAAATAGGAGCGACGTAAATTGATCGAATGTGATAGAATTACGCTGAATTCTTAAATTAACCATAATATAAAATGATTTAATCGGGTCTCTGTTTGCCCTACCCTAGAAGTTTAATAGTGCATTTTACTCGCCATTTCATGCGCTTTGAGCTGCCGCGTAGCCCAATACGCTATCTGAAATAGGAGCGACGTAAATTGAACAAATGTGATAGAATTTCGCTGAATTCTCATATTAACATTACTGTAAAATGATCTAATCGAGTCTCTGTTCGACCTACCATAGAAGTTTAATAGCGCATTTCACTCGTCATTTCATGCGCTTTGAGATGCCGCTTAGCCCAATAAGCTATCTGAAATAGGACCGACGTAAATTGAACAAATGTGATAGAATATCGCTGAATTCTTATATTAACCAAAATATAAAATGATCTAATCGGGTCTCCGATTGCCCTATCATAGAAGTTTAATAGTGCATTTTACGCGCACTTCCACGCGCTTTAAGATGCCGCCTAGCCCAGTATGCTATCTGAAATAGGAACGACGTAAATTGAACAAATGTGATAGGATTTTGCTGAATTCTTAAATTAACCATAACATAAAATGATCTAATCGGGTCTCTGTTTGTCCTACCCTAGAAGTTTAATAGTGCATTTTACTCGCCATTTCATGCGCTTTGAGATGCCGCGTAGCCCAATACGCTATCTGAAATAGGAGCGACGTAAATTGATCGAATGTGATAGAATTACGCTGAATTCTTATATTAACCAAAATATAAAATGATCTAATCGGGTCCCTGATTGCCCTATGATAGAAGTTTAATAGTGCATTTTACTCGCCATTCCACGCGCTTTAAGATGCCGCCTAGCCCAGTACGCTATCAGAAAGAGGAGCGACGTAAGTTGAACAAATGTGATAGAATTTTGCTGAATTCTTAAATTAACCATAATATAAAATGATCTAATCGGGTCTCTGTTCGCCCTACCATAGAAGTCTAATAGTGCATTTCACTCGCCATGCCACGCGCTTTCAGACGCCGCCGAGCCCAGTACGCTATGTGAAATAGGAACGACGTAAATTGAACAAATGTGATAGAATTTTGCTGAATTCTTAAATTAACCATAATACAAAATGATCTAATCGGGTCTCTGTTTGCCCTACCCTAGAAGTTTAATAGTGCATTTTACTCGCCATTTCATGCGCCTTCCGATGCCGCTTAGCCCAATACGCTATCTGAAATAGGAGCGACGTAAGTTGAACAAATGTGATAGAATTTTGCTGAATTCTTAAACTAACCATAATATAAAATGATCTAATCGGGTCTCTGTTTGCCCTACCCTAGAAGTTTAATAGTGCATTTCACTCATCATTTCATGCGCTTTGAGATGCCGCTTATCCCAATACGCTATCTGAAATATGAGCGACGTAAATTGAACAAGTGTGATAGAATTTCCCTGAATTCTTATATTAACATTAATGTAAAATGATCTAATCGGGTCTCTGTTCGCCCTAGCCTAGAAGTTTAATAGTGCATTTTACTCGCCATTTCATGTGCTTTGAGATGCCGCTTAGCCCAATACGCTATCTGAAATGGGAGCGACGTAAATTGAACAAATGTGATAGAATTTCCCCGAAATCTTATATTAAACAAAATATAGAATTATCTAATCGGGTCTCTGATTGCCCTAACATAGAAGTTTAGTAGTGCATTTTACTCGCCATTCCACGCGCTTTAAGATGCCGCCTAGCCCAGTACGCTATCTGAAATAGGAGCGACGTAAGTTGAACAAATGTGATAGAGTTACGCTGAATTCTTATATTAACCGTAATATAAAATGATCTAATCGGGTCTCTGTTCGCCCTACCATAGAAGTCTAATAGTGCATTTCACTCGCCATTCCACGCCCTTTATGATGCCGCCGAGCCCAGTACGCTATCTGAAATAGGAACGACGTAAATTGAACAAATGTGATAGAATTTCCGTGAATTCTTATGTTAACCTTAATGTAAAATGGTCTAATCGGGTCTCCGTTCGCCCTACCATAGAAGTCTAATAGTGCATTTCACTCGCCATTTCATGCGCTTTGAGATGCCGCGTAGCCCAATACGCTATCTGAAATAGGAGCGACGTAAATTGATCGAATGTGATAGAATTACGCTGAATTCTTATATTAACCAAAATATAAAATGATCTAATCGGGTCCCTGATTGCCCTATGATAGAAGTTTAATAGTGCATTTTACTCGCCATTCCACGCGCTTTAAGATGCCGCCTAGCCCAGTACGCTATCAGAAAGAGGAGCGACGTAAGTTGAACAAATGTGATAGAATTTTGCTGAATTCTTAAATTAACCATAATATAAAATGATCTAATGGGGTATCTGTTTGCCCTATCATAGAAGTTTAGTAGTGCATTTTACTCGCCATTCCACGTGCTTTAAGATGCCGCCTAGCCCAGTATGCTATCTGAAATAGGAACGACGTAAATTGAACAAATGTGATAGAATTTTGCTGAATTCTTAAATTAACCATAACATAAAATGATCTAATCGGGTCTCTGTTTGCCGTACCCTAGAAGTTTAATAGTGCATTTTACTCGCCATTTCTTGAGCTTTGAGATGCCGCTTAGCCCAACACGCTATCTGAAATATCAGCGACGTAAATTGAACAAATGTGATAGAATTTCGCTGAATGCTTATATTAATCTTAATATAAAATGATCTAATCGGGTCTCTGCTTGCCCTACCCTAGAAGTTTAATAGTGCATTTCACTCGTCATTTCATGCGCATTGAGATGCCGCTTAGCCCAATACGCTATCTGAAATAGGAGCGACGTAAATTGAACAAATGTGATAGAATTTCGCTGAATTCTTATATTAATCTTAATATAAAATGATCTAATCGGGTCTCTGCTTGCCCTACCCTAGAAGTTTAATAGTGCATTTCACTCGTCATTTCATGCGCATTGAGATGCCGCCTAGCCCAGTACGCTATCTGAAATAGGAGCGACGTAAATTGAACAAATGTGATAGAATTTCCCTGAATTCTTATATTAACATTAATCTAAAATGATCTAATCGTGTCTCTGTTTGCCCTACCCTAGAAGTTTAATAGTGCATTTTACTCGACATTTCATGCGCTTTGAGTTGCCGCTTAGCCCAATACGCTATCTGAAATAGGAGCGACGTAAATTGAACAAATGTGATAGAATTTCGCTGAATGCTTATATTAATCTTAATGTAAAATGATCTAATCGGGTCTTTGTTCGCCCTACCCTAGAAGTTTAATAGTGCATTTCACTCGTCATTTCATGCGCATTGAGATGCCGCTTAGCCCAATACGCTATCTGAAACAGGAGCGACGTAAATTGAACAAATGTGATAGAATTTCGCTGAATTCTTATATTAACCGTAATATAAAATGATCTAATCGGGTCTCTGCTTGCCCTACCCTAGAAGTTTAATAGTGCATTTTACTCGTCATTTCATGCGCTTTGAGTTGCAGCTTAGCCCAATACGCTATCTGAAATAGGAGCGACGTAAATTGAACAAATTTGATAGAATTTCGCTGAATTCTTATATTAACCAAAATATAAAATGATCTAATCGGGTCTCCGATTGCCCTATCATAGAAGTTTAATAGTGCATTTTACTCGCCATTCCACGCGCTTCAAGATGACGCCTAGCCCAGTATGCTATCTGAAATAGGAACGACGTAAATTGAACAAATGTGATAGAATTTCGCTGAATTCTTTTATTAACCATAATGTAAAATGATCTAATCGGGTCTCTGTTCGCCCTAGCCTAGAAGTTTAATAGTGCATTTTACTCGCCATTCCACGCGTTTTAAGATGCCGCCTAGCCCAGTATGCTATCTGAAATAGGAACGACGTAAATTGAACAAATGTGATAGAATTTTGCTGAATTCTTAAATTAACCGTAATGGAAAATGATCTAATCGGGTCTCTGTTCGCCCTAGCCTAGAACTCTAATAGTGCATTTTATTCGCCATTTCATGCGCTCTGAGATGCCGTGTAGCCCAATACGCTATCTGAAGTAGCAGCGACGTAAATTGAACAAATGTGATAGAATTTCCCTGATACCTTATATTGAACAAAATATAAAATGATCTAATTGGGTCTCTGATTGCCCTATCATACAAGTTTAGTAGTGCATTTTACTCGCCATTCCACGCGCTTTATGATGCCGCCTAGCCCAGTACGCTATCTGAAATAGGAGCGACGTAAATTGAACAAATGTGATAGAATTTCGCTGAATTCTTAAATTAACCATAATATAAAATGATCATATCGGGTCTCTGTTTGCCCTACCCTAGAAGTTTAATAGTGCATTTTACTCGCCGTTTCTTGAGCTTTGAGATGCCGCTTAGCCCAATACGCTATCTGAAATATCAGCGACGTAAATTGAACAAATGTGATAGAATTTCGCTGAATGCTTATATTAATCTTAATGTAAAATGATCTAATCGGGTCTTTGTTCGCCCTACCCTAGAAGTTTAATAGTGCATTTCACTCGTCATTTCATGCGCATTGAGATGCCGCTTAGCCCAATACGCTATCTGAAATAGGAGCGACGTAAATTGAACAAATGTGATAGAATTTCGCTGAATTCTTATATTAACCGTAATATAAAATGATCTAATCGGGTCTCTGCTTGCCCTACCCTAGAAGTTTAATAGTGCATTTTACTCGTCATTTCATGCGCTTTGAGTTGCCGCTTAGCCCAATACGCTATCTGAAATAGGAGCGACGTAAATTGAACAAATTTGATAGAATTTCGCTGAATTCTTATATTAACCAAAATATTAAATGATCTAATCGGGTCTCCGATTGCCCTATCATAGAAGTTTAATAGTGCATTTTACTCGCCATTCCATGCGCTTTAAGATGCCGCCTAGCCCAGTATGCTATCTGAAATAGGAACGACGTAAATTGAACAAATGTGATAGAATTTCGCTGAATTCTTTTATTAACCATAATGTAAAATGATCTAATCGGGTCTCTGTTCGCCCTAGCCTAGAAGTTTAATAGTGCATTTTATTCGCAATTTCATGCGCTTTGAGATGCCGCTTAGCCCAATACGCTATCTGAAATAGGAGCGACGTAAATTGAACAAATGTGATAGAATTTCCTTGAAATCTTATATTAAACAAAATATAAAATGATCTAATCGGGTCTCAGTTTGCCTTATCCTAGAAGTTTAACAGTGCATTATACTCGCCATTTCATGCGCTTTGAGATGCCGCATTGCCCAATACGCTATCTGAAATAGGAGCGACGTAAATTGATCGAATGTGATAGAATTACGCTGAATTCTTAAATTAACCATAATATAAAATGATTTAATCGGGTCTTTGTTTGCCTTACCCTAGAAGTTTAATATTGCATTTTACTCGCCATTTCATGCGCTTTGAGATGCCGCATCGCCCAATACGCCATCTGAAATAGGAGAGACGTAAATTGAACAAATGTGATAGAATTTCCGTGAATTCTTATATTAACCTTAATGTAAAATGATCTAATCGGATCTCTGTTCGCCCTACCATAGAAGTTTAATGGTGCATTTGACTCGCCATTTCATGCGCTTTGAGATGCCGCTTAGCCCAATACGGTATCTGAAATAGGAGCGACGTAAGTTGAACAAATGTGATAGAATTTCGCTGAATTCTTTTATTAATCATAATGTAAAATGATCTGTTCGGGTCTCTGTTCGCCCTAGCCTAGAAGTTTAATAGTGCATTTTATTCGCCACTTCATGCGCTTTGAGATGCCGCTTAGCCGAATACGCTATCTGAAATAGGAGCGGGGTAAGTTGAACAAATGTGATAGAATTTTGCTGAATTCTTAAATTAACCATAATATAAAATGATCTAATGGGGTATCTGTTTGCCCTATCATAGAAGTTTAGTAGTGCATTTTACTCGCCATTCCACGCGCTTTAAGATGCCGCCTAGCCCAGTAGGCTATCTGAAATAGGAACGACGTAAATTGAACAAATGTGATAGAATTTTGCTGAATTCTTAAATTAACCATAACATAAAATGATCTAATCGGGTCTCTGTTTGCCCTACCCTAGAAGTTTAATAGTGCATTTTACTCGCCATTTCTTGAGCTTTGAGATGCCGCTTAGCCCAACACGCTATCTGAAATATCAGCGACGTAAATTGAACAAATGTGATAGAATTTCGCTGAATGCTTATATTAATCTTAATATTAAATGATCTAATCGGGTCTCTGCTTGCCCTACCCTAGAAGTTTAATAGTGCATTTCACTCGTCATTTCATGCGCATTGAGATGCCGCCTAGCCCAGTACGCTATCTGAAATAGGAGCGACGTAAATTGAACAAATGTGATAGAATTTCGCTGAATTCTTATATTAATCTTAATATAAAATGATCTAATCGGGTCTCTGCTTGCCCTACCCTAGAAGTTTAATAGTGCATTTCACTCGTCATTTCATGCGCATTGAGATGCCGCCTAGCCCAGTACGCTATCTGAAATAGGAGCGACGTAAATTGAACAAATGTGATAGAATTTCCCTGAATTCTTAAATTAACCATAATATAAAATGATCTTATCGGGTCTCTGTTTGCCCTACCCTAGAAGTTTATTAGCGCATTTTACTCGCCATTTCTTGAGCTTTGAGATGCCGCTTAGCCCAATACGCTATCTGAAATATCAGCGACGTAAATTAAACAAATGTGATAGAATTTCGCTGAATGCTTATATTAATCTTAATGTAAAATGATCTAATCGGGTCTTTGTTCGCCCTACCCTAGAAGTTTAATAGTGCATTTCACTCGTCATTTCATGCGCATTGAGATGCCGCTTAGCCCAATACGCTATCTGAAATAGGAGCGACGTAAATTGAACAAATGTGATAGAATTTCCCTGAATTCTTATATTAACCGTAATATAAAATGATCTAATCGGGTCTCTGCTTGCCCTACCCTAGAAGTTTAATAGTGCATTTTACTCGTCATTTCATGCGCTTTGAGTTGCCGCTTAGCCCAATACGCTATCTGAAATAGGAGCGACGTAAATTGAACAAATTTGATAGAATTTCGCTGAATTCTTATATTAACCAAAATATAAAATGATCTAATCGGGTCTCCGATTGCCCTATCATAGAAGTTTAATAGTGCATTTTACTCGCCATTCCACGCGCTTTAAGATGACGCCTAGCCCAGTATGCTATCTGAAATAGGAACGACGTAAATTGAACAAATGTGATAGAATTTCGCTGAATTCTTTTATTAACCATAATGTAAAATGATCTAATCGGGTCTCTGTTCGCCCTAGCCTAGAAGTTTAATAGTGCATTTTATTCGCCATTTCATGCGCTTTGAGATGCCGCTTAGCCCAATACGCTACCTGAAATAGGAGCGACGTAAATTGAACATATGTGATAGAATTTCCTTGAAATCTTATATTAAACAAAATATAAAATGATCTAATCGGGTCTCTGTTTGCCTTATCCTAGAAGTTTAACAGTGCATTATACTCGCCATTTCATGCGCTTTGAGATGCCGCATTGCCCAATACGCTATCTGAAATAGGAGCGACGTAAATTGATCGAATGTGATAGAATTACGCTGAATTCTTAAATTAACCATAATATAAAATGATTTAATCGGGTCTTTGTTTGCCTTACCCTAGAAGTTTAATATTGCATTTTACTCGCCATTTCATGCGCTTTGAGATGCCGCATCGCCCAATACGCTATCTGAAATAGGAGCGACGTAAATCGAACAAATGTGATAGAATTTCCGTGAATTCTTATATTAACCTTAATGTAAAATGATATAATCGGGTCTCTGTTCGCCCTAGCCTAGAAGTTTAATAGTGCATTTTATTCGCCATTTCATGCGCTTTGAGATGCCGCTTAGCCCAATACGCTATCTGAAATAGGAGCGACGTAAATTGAACAAATGTGATAGAATTTCCGTGAATCCTTATATTAACCTTAATGTAAAATGATCTAATCGGGTCTCTGTTCGCCCTACCATAGAAGTCTAATGGTGCATTTCACTCGCCATTTCATGCGCTTTGAGATGCCGCTTAACCCAATACGCTATCTGAAATAGGAGCGACGTAAGTTGAACAAACGTGATAGAATTTCGCTGAATTCTTTTATTAACCATAATGTAAAATGATCTGTTCGGGTCTCTGTTCGCCCTAGCCTAGAAGTTTAATAGTGCATTTTATTCGCCACTTCATGCGCTTTGAGATGCCGCTTAGCCGAATACGCTATCTGAAATAGGAGCGACGTAAATCGAACAAATGTGATACAATTTCCCTGAAATCTTATATTAAACAAAATATAAAATGATCTAATCGGGACTCTGATTGCCCTATCATAGAAGTTTAGTAGTGCATTTTACTCGCCATTCCACGCGCTTTAAGATGCCGCCTAGCCCAGTACGCTATCTGAAATAGGAGCGAGGTAAGTTGAACAAATGTGATAGAATTTTGCTGAATTCTTAAATTAACCATAATATAAAATGATCTAATCGGGTATCTGTTTGCCCTATCATAGAAGTTTAGTAGTGCATTTTACTCACCATTCCACGCGCTTTAAGATGCCGCCTAGCCCAGTATGCTATCTGAAATAGGAACGACGTAAATTGAACAAATGTGATAGAATTTTGCTGAATTCTTAAATTAACCATTACATAAAATGATCTAATCGGGTCTTTGTTTGCCCTACCCTAGAAGTTTAATAGTGCATTTTACTCGCCATTTCTTGAGCTTTGAGATGCCGCTTAGCCCAATACGCTATCTGAAATATCAGCGACGTAAATTGAACAAATGTGATAGAATTTCGCTGAATGCTTATATTAATCTTAATGTAAAATGATCTAATCGGGTCTTTGTTCGCCGTACCCTAGAAGTTTAATACTGCATTTCACTCGTCATTTCATGCGCATTGAGATGCCGCTTAGCCCAATACGCTATCTGAAATAGGAGCGACGTAAATTGAACAAATGTGATAGAATTTCGCTGAATTCTTATATTAACCGTAATATAAAATGATCTAATCGGGTCTCTGCTTGCCCTACCCTAGAAGTTTAATAGTGCATTTTACTTGTCATTTCATGCGCTTTGAGTTGCCGCTTAGCCCAATACGCTATCTGAAATAGGAGCGACGTAAATTGAACAAATGTGATAGAATTTCCTTGAAATCTTATATTAAACAAAATATAAAATGATCTAATCGGGTCTCTGATTGCCCTATCATAGAAGTTTAGTAGTGCATTTGTCTCGCCCTTCCACGCGCTTTAAGATGCCGTCTAGCCCAGTACGCTATCTGAAATAGGAGCGACGTAAGTTGAACAAATGTGATAGAATTACGCTGAATTCATATATTAACCGTAATATAAAATGATCTAATCGGGTCTCTGTTTGCCTTATCCTAGAAGTTTAATAGTGCATTTTACTTGCCATTTCATGCGCTTAGAGATGACGCTTAGCCCAATACGCTATCTGAACTAGGAGCGACGTAATTTGAACAAATATGAGAGAATTTCGCTGAATTCTTAAATTCACTATAATATAAACTGAACTAATCGGGTCTCTGTTTGCCCTACCCTAGAAGTTTAATAGTGCATTTTACTCGTCATTTCATGCGCTTTGAGTTGCCGCTTAGCCCAATACGCTATCTGAAATAGGAGCGGCGTAAATTGAACAAATGTGATAGAATTTTGCTGAATTCTTAAATTAACCGTAATGGTAAATGATCTAATCGGGTCTCTGTTCGCCCTTGCCTAGAACTCTAATAGTGCATTTTATTCGCCATTTCATACGCTTTGAAATGCCGCTTAGCCCAATACGCTATCTGAAATAGGAGCGACGTATATTTAACAAATGTGATAGAATTTTGCTGAATTCTTATATTAACCAAAATATAAAATGATCTAATCGGGTCTCTGATTGCCCTATCATAGAAGTTTAATAGTGCATTCTACTCGCCATTCCACGCGCTTTAAGATGCCGCGTAGACCAATACGCTATCTGAAATAGGAGCGACGTAAGTTGAACAAATGTGATAGAATTTCGCTGAATTCTTTTATTAACCATAATGTAAAATGATCTAATCGGGTCTCTGTTCGCCCTAGCCTATAAGTTTAATAGTGCATTTTATTCGCCATTTCATGCGCTCTGAGATGCCGCGTAGCCCAATACGCTATCTGAAGTAGCAGCGACGTAAATTGAACAAATGTGATAGAATTTCCCTGATATCTTATATTGAACAAAATATAAAATGATCTAATTGGGTCTCTGATTGCCCTATCATACAAGTTTAGTAGTGCATTTTACTCGCCATTCCACGCGCTTTATGATGCCGCCTAGCCCAGTACGCTATCTGAAATAGGAGCGACGTAAATTGAACAAATGTGATAGAATTTCGCTGAATTCTTAAATTAACCATAATATAAAATGATCATATCGGGTTTCTGTTTGCCCTACCCTAGAAGTTTAATAGTGCATTTTACTCGCCATTTCTTGAGCTTTGAGATGCCGCTTAGCCCAATACGCTATCTGAAATATCAGCGACGTAAATTGAACAAATGTGATAGAATTTCGCTGAATGCTTATATTAATCTTAATGTAAAATGATCTAATCGGGTCTTTGTTCGCCCTACCCTAGAAGTTTAATAGTGCATTTCACTCGTCATTTCATGCGCATTGAGATGCCGCTTAGCCCAATACGCTATCTGAAATAGGAGCGACGTAAATTGAACAAATGTGATAGAATTTCGCTGAATTCTTATATTAACCGTAATATAAAATGATCTAATCGGGTCTCTGCTTGCCCTACCCTAGAAGTTTAATAGTGCATTTTACTCGTCATTTCATGCGCTTTGAGTTGCCGCTTAGCCCAATACGCTATCTGAAATAGGCGCGACGTAAATTGAACAAATGTGATAGAATTTTGCTGAATTCTTATATTAACCAAAATATAAAATGATCTAATCGGGTCTCTGATTGCCCTATCATAGAAGTTTAGCAGTGCATTCTACTCGCCATTCCACGCGCTTTATGATCCCGTCTAGCCCAGTACGCTATCTGAAATAGGAGCGACGTAAATTGAACAAATGTGATAGAATTTCGCTGAATTCATTTATTAACCATAATGTAAAATGATCTAATCGGGTCTCTGTTCGCCCTAGCCTAGAAGTTTAATAGTGCATTTTATTCGCAATTTCATGCGCTTTGAGATGCCGCTTAGCCCAATACGCTATCTGAAATAGGAGCGACGTAAATTGAACATATGTGATAGAATTTCCTTGAAATCTTATATTAAACAAAATATAAAATGATCTAATCGGGTCTCTGTTTGCCTTATCCTAGAAGTTTAACAGTGCATTATACTCGCCATTTCATGCGCTTTGAGATGCCGCATTGCCCAATACGCTATCTGAAATAGGAGCGACGTAAATTGAACAAATGTGATAGAATTTCCGTGAATTCTTATATTAACCTTAATGTAAAATGATCTAATCGGGTCTCTGTTCGCCCTAGCCTAGAAGTTTAATAGTGCATTTTATTCGCCATTTCATGCGCTTTGAGATGCCGCTTAGCCCAATACGCTATCTGAAATAGGAGCGACGTAAATTGAACAAATGTGGTAGAATTTCCGTGAATCCTTATATTAACCTTAATGTAAAATGATCTAATCGGGTCTCTGTTCGCCCTACCATAGAAGTCTAATGGTGCATTTCACTCGCCATTTCATGCGCTTTGAGATGCCGCTTAGCCCAATACGCTATCTGAAATAGGAGCGACGTAAGTTGAACAAATGTGATAGAATTTCGCTGAATTCTTTTATTAACCATAATGTAAAATGATCTGTTCGGGTCTCTGTTCGCCCTAGCCTAGAAGTTTAATAGTGCATTTTATTCGCCACTTCATGCGCTTTGAGATGCCGCTTAGCCGAATACGCTATCTGAAATAGGAGCGAGGTAAGTTGAACAAATGTGATAGAATTTTGCTGAATTCTTAAATTAACCATAATATAAAATGATCTAATGGGGTATCTGTTTGCCCTATCATAGAAGTTTAGTAGTGCATTTTACTCGCCATTCCACGCGCTTTAAGATGCCGCCTAGCCCAGTATGCTATCTGAAATAGGAGCGACGTAAGTTGACCAAATGTGATAGAATTACGCTGAATTCTTATATTAACCGTAATATAAAATGATCTAATCGGGTCTCTGTTTGCCTTATCCTAGAAGTTTGATAGTGCATTTCACTCGCCATTTCATGCGCTTTGAGATGCCGCTTAGCCCAATACGCTATCTGAAATAGGAGCGATGCAAGTTGAACAAATGTGATAGAATTTCGCTGAATTCTTTTATTAACCATAATGTAAAATGATCTAATCTGGCCTCTGTTCGCCCTAGCCTAGAAGTTTAATAGTGCATTTTATTCGCCATTTCATGCGCTTTGAGATGCCGCTTAGCCCAATACGCTATCTGAAATAGGAGCGACGTGAATTGAACATATGTGATAGAATTTCCTTGAAATCTTATATTAAACAAAATATAAAATGATCTAATCGGGCCTCTGATTGCCCTATCATAGAAGTTTAGTAGTGCATTTTACTCGCCCGTCCACGCGCTTTAAGATGCCGCCTAGCCCAGTATGCTATCTGAAATAGGAGCGACGTAAGTTGAACAAATGTGATAGAATTACGCTGAATTCTTATATTAACCGTAATATAAAATGATCTAATCGGGTCTCTGTTTGCCTTATCCTAGAAGTTTGATAGTGCATTTCACTCGCCATTTCATGCGCTTTGAGATGCCGCTTATCCCAATACGCTATCTGAAATAGGAGCGATGCAAATTGAACAAATGTGATAGAATTTCGCTGAATTCTTTTATTAACCATAATGTAAAATGATCTAATCTGGCCTCTGTTCGCCCTAGCCTAGAAGTTTAATAGTGCATTTTATTCGCCATTTCATGCGCTTTGAGATGCCGCTTAGCCCAATACGCTATCTGAAATAGGAGCGACGTAAATTGAACATATGTGATAGAATTTCCTTGAAATCTTATATTAAACAAAATATAAAATGATCTAATCGGGCCTCTGATTGCCCTATCATAGAAGTTTAGTAGTGCATTTTACTCGCCCGTCCACGCGCTTCAAGATGCCGTCTAGCCCAGTACGCTATCTGAAATAGGAGCGACGTAAGTTGAACAAATGTGATAGAATTACGCTGAATTCTTATATTAACCATAATATAAAATTCGGGTCTCTGTTTGCCTTACCCTAGAAGTTTAATAATGCATTTTACTCGCCATTTCATGCGCTTTGAGATGCCGCTTTGCCCAATACGCTATCTGAAATAGGAGCGACGTAAATTGAACAAATGTGATAGAATTTCGCTGAATTCTTAAATTAACCATAATGTAAAATGTTCTAATCGGGTCTCTGTTCGCCCTAGCCTAGAAGTTTAATAGTGCATTTTATTCGCCATTTCATGCGCTTTGTGATGCCGCTTAGCCTAATACGCTATCTGAAATAGGAGCGACGTAAATTGAACAAATGTGATAGAATTTCCTTGAAATCTTATATTAAACAAAATATAAAATGATCTAATCGGGTCTCTGATTGCCCTATCATAGATGTTTAGTAGTGCATTTTTCTCGCCCTTCCACGCGCTTTAAGATGCCGTCTAGCCCAGTACGCTATCTGAAATAGGAGCGACGTAAGTTGAACAAATGTGATAGAATTTTGCTGAATTCTTAAATTAACCGTAATGGAAAATGATCTAATCGGGTCTCTGTTCGCCCTAGCCTATAAGTTTAATAGTGCATTTTATTCGCCATTTCATGCGCTCTGAGATGCCGCGTAGCCCAATACGCTATCTGAAGTAGCAGCGACGTAAATTGAACAAATGTGATAGAATTTCGCTGAATTCTTATATTAATCTTAATGTAAAATGATCTAATCGGGTCTTTGTTCGCCCTACCCTAGAAGTTTAATAGTGCATTTCACTCGTCATTTCATGCGCTTTGAGTTGCCGCTTAGCCCAATACGCTATCTGAAATAGGAGCGACGTAAATTGAACAAATGTGATACAATTTCCCTGAAATCTTATATTAAACAAAATATAAAATGATCTAATCGGGTCTCTGATTGCCCTATCATAGAAGTTTAGTAGTGCATTTTACTCGCCATTCCACGCGCTTTAAGATGCCGCCTAGCCCAGTACGCTATCTGAAATAGGAGCGAGGTAAGTTGAACAAATGTGATAGAATTTTGCTGAATTCTTAAATTAACCATAATATAAAATGATCTAATCGGGTATCTGTTTGCCCTACCCTAGAAGTTTAATAGTGCATTTTATTCGCCATTTCATGCGCTTTCTGATGCCGCTTAGCCCAGTATGCTATCTGAAATAGGAACGACGTAAATTGAACAAATGTGATAGAATTTTGCTGAATTCTTAAATTAACCATAACATAAAATGATCTAATCGGGTCTCTGTTCGCCCTAGCCTAGAAGTTTAATAGTGCATTTTATTCGCCACTTCATGCGCTTTGAGATGCCGCGTAGCCCAATACGCTATCTGAAATAGGAGCGACGTAAATTGATCGAATGTGATAGAATTACGCTGAATTCTTATATTAACCATAATATAAAATGATTTAATCGGGTCTTTGTTTGCCTTACCCTAGAAGTTTATAGTGCATTGTACTCGCCATTTCATGCGCTTTGAGATGCCGCATAGCCCAATACGCTATCTGAAATAGGAGCGACGTAAATTGAACAAATGTGATAGAATTTCCCTGAAATTTTATATTAAACAAAATATACAATGATCTAATCGGGTCTCTGATTGCCTATCATAGAAGCTTAGTAGTGCATTTTGCTTGCCATTCCACGCGCCTTAAGTTGCCGCCTAGCCCAGTACGCTATCTGAAATAGGAGCGACGTAAGTTGAACAAATGTGATAGAATTACGCTGAATTCATATATTAACCGTAATATAAAATGATCTATTCGGGTCTCTGTTTGCCTTATCCTAGAAGTTTAATAGTGCATTTTACTTGCCATTTCATGCGCTTAGAGATGCCGCTTAGCCCAATACGCTATCTGAACTAGGAGCGACGTAATTTGAACAAATATGAGAGAATTTCGCTGAATTCTTAAATTCACTATAATATAAACTGAACTAATCGGGTCTCTGTTTGCCCTACCCTAGAAGTTTAATAGTGCATTTTACTCGTCATTTCATGCGCTTTGAGTTGCCGCTTAGCCCAATACGCTATCTGAAATAGGAGCGACGTAAATTGAACAAATTTGATAGAATTGCGCTGAATTCTTATATTAACCAAAATATAAAATGATCTAATCGGGTCTCCGATTGCTCTATCATAGAAGTTTAATAGTGCATTTTACTCGTCATTTCATGCGCTTTGAGTTGCCGCTTAGCCCAATACGCTATCTGAAATAGGAGCGACGTAAATTGAACAAATTTGATAGACTTTCGCTGAATTCTTATATTAACCAAAATATAAAATGATCTAATCGGGTCTCCGATTGCCCTATCATAGAAGTTTAATAGTGCATTTTACTCGTCATTCCACGCGCTTTAAGATGCCGCCTAGCCCAGTATGCTATCTGAAATAGGAACGACGTAAATTGAACAAATGTGATAGAATTTTGCTGAATTCTTAAATTAACCGTATTGGGAAATGATCTAATCGGGTCTCCGTTCGCCCTAGCCTAGAACTTTAATAGTGCATTTTATTCGCCATTTCATACGCTTTGTAATGCCGCTTAGCCCAATACGCTATCTGAAATAGGAGCGACGTAAATTGAACAAATGTGATAGAATTTTGCTGAATTCTTATATTAACCAAAATATAAAATGATCTAATCGGGTCTCTGATTGCCCTGTCATAGAAGTTTAGTAGTGCATTTTACTCGCCATTCCACGCGCTTTGAGATGCCGCCTAGCCCAGTACGCTATCTGAAATAGGAGCGAGGTAAGTTGAACAAATGTGATAGAATTTTGCTGAATTCTTAAATTAACCATAATATAAAATGATCTAATGGGGTATCTGTTTGCCCTATCATAGAAGTTTAGTAGTGCATTTTACTCGCCATTCCACGCGCTTTAAGATGCCGCCTAGCCCAGTATGCTATCTGAAATAGGAGCGACGTAAGTTGACCAAATGTGATAGAATTACGCTGAATTCTTATATTAACCGTAATATAAAATGATCTAATCGGGTCTCTGTTTGCCTTATCCCAGAAGTTTGATAGTGCATTTCACTCGCCATTTCATGCGCTTTGAGATGCCGCTTATCCCAATACGCTATCTGAAATAGGAGCGATGCAAGTTGAACAAATGTGATAGAATTTCGCTGAATTCTTTTATTAACCATAATGTAAAATGATCTAATCTGGCCTCTGTTCGCCCTAGCCTAGAAGTTTAATAGTGCATTTTATTCGCCATTTCATGCGCTTTGAGATGCCGCTTAGCCCAATACGCTATCTGAAATAGGAGCGACGTGAATTGAACATATGTGATAGAATTTCCTTGAAATCTTATATTAAACAAAATATAAAATGATCTAATCGGGCCTCTGATTGCCCTATCATAGAAGTTTAGTAGTGCATTTTACTCGCCCGTCCACGCGCTTTAAGATGCCGCCTAGCCCAGTATGCTATCTGAAATAGGAGCGACGTAAGTTGAACAAATGTGATAGAATTACGCTGAATTCTTATATTAACCGTAATATAAAATGATCTAATCGGGTCTCTGTTTGCCTTATCCTAGAAGTTTGATAGTGCATTTCACTCGCCATTTCATGCGCTTTGAGATGCCGCTTATCCCAATACGCTATCTGAAATAGGAGCGATGCAAGTTGAACAAATGTGATAGAATTTCGCTGAATTCTTTTATTAACCATAATGGAAAATGATCTAATCTGGCCTCTGTTCGCCCTAGCCTAGAAGTTTAATAGTGCATTTTATTCGCCATTTCATGCGCTTTGAGATGCCGCTTAGCCCAATACGCTATCTGAAATAGGAGCGACGTAAATTGAACATATGTGATAGAATTTCCTTGAAATCTTATATTAAACAAAATATAAAATGATCTAATCGGGCCTCTGATTGCCCTATCATAGAAGTTTAGTAGTGCATTTTACTCGCCCGTCCACGCGCTTCAAGATGCCGTCTAGCCCAGTACGCTATCTGAAATAGGAGCGACGTATGTTGAACAAATGTGATAGAATTACGCTGAATTCTTATATTAACCATAATATAAAATTCGGGTCTCTGTCTGCCTTACCCTAGAAGTTTAATAATGCATTTTACTCGCCATTTCATGCGCTTTGAGATGCCGCTTTGCCCAATACGCTATCTGAAATAGGAGCGACGTAAATTGAACAAATGTGATCGAATTTCGCTGAATTCTTAAATTAACCATAATGTAAAATGTTCTAATCGGGTCTCTGTTCGCCCTAGCCTAGAAGTTTAATAGTGCATTTTATTCGCCATTTCATGCGCTTTGTGATGCCGCTTAGCCTAATACGCTATCTGAAATAGGAGCGACGTAAATTGAACAAATGTGATAGAATTTCCTTGAAATCTTATATTAAACAAAATATAAAATGATCTAATCGGGTCTCTGATTGCCCTATCATAGATGTTTAGTAGTGCATTTGTCTCGCCCTTCCACGCGCTTTAAGATGCCGTCTAGCCCAGTACGCTATCTGAAATAGGAGCGACGTAAGTTGAACAAATGTGATAGAATTTTGCTGAATTCTTAAATTAACCGTAATGGAAAATGATCTAATCGGGTCTCTGTTTGCCTTATCCTAGAAGTTTAATAGTGCATTTTATTCGCCATTTCATGCGCTCTGAGATGCCGCGTAGCCCAATACGCTATCTGAAGTAGCAGCGACGTAAATTGAACAAATGTGATAGAATTTCGCTGAATGCTTATATTAATCTTAATGTAAAATGATCTAATCGGGTCTTTGTTCGCCCTACCCTAGAAGTTTAATAGTGCATTTCACTCGTCATTTCATGCGCTTTGAGTTGCCGCTTAGCCCAATACGCTATCTGAAATAGGAGCGACGTAAATTGAACAAATGTGATACAATTTCCCTGAAATCTTATATTAAACAAAATATAAAATGATCTAATCGGGTCTCTGATTGCCCTATCATAGAAGTTTAGTAGTGCATTTTACTCGCCATTCCACGCGCTTTAAGATGCCGCCTAGCCCAGTACGCTATCTGAAATAGGAGCGAGGTAAGTTGAACAAATGTGATAGAATTTTGCTGAATTCTTAAATTAACCATAATATAAAATGATCTAATCGGGTATCTGTTTGCCCTACCCTAGAAGTTTAATAGTGCATTTTATTCGCCATTTCATGCGCTTTCTGATGCCGCTTAGCCCAGTATGCTATCTGAAATAGGAACGACGAAAATTGAACAAATGTGATAGAATTTTGCTGAATTCTTAAATTAACCATAACATAAAATGATCTAATCGGGTCTCTGTTCGCCCTAGCCTAGAAGTTTAATAGTGCGTTTTATTCGCCACTTCATGCGCTTTGAGATGCCGCGTAGCCCAATACGCTATCTGAAATAGGAGCGACGTAAATTGATCGAATGTGATAGAATTACGCTGAATTCTTATATTAACCATAATATAAAATGATTTAATCGGGTCTTTGTTTGCCTTACCCTAGAAGTTTATAGTGCATTGTACTCGCCATTTCATGCGCTTTGAGATGCCGCATAGCCCAATACGCTATCTGAAATAGGAGCGACGTAAATTGAACAAATGTGATAGAATTTCCCTGAAATTTTATATTAAACAAAATATACAATGATCTAATCGGGTCTCTGATTGCCTATCATAGAAGCTTAGTAGTGCATTTTGCTTGCCATTCCACGCGCCTTAAGTTGCCGCCTAGCCCAGTACGCTATCTGAAATAGGAGCGACGTAAGTTGAACAAATGTGATAGAATTACGCTGAATTCATATATTAACCGTAATATAAAATGATCTAATCGGGTCTCTGTTTGCCTTATCCTAGAAGTTTAATAGTGCATTTTACTTGCCATTTCATGCGCTTAGAGATGCCGCTTAGCCCAATACGCTATCTGAACTAGGAGCGACGTAATTTGAACAAATATGAGAGAATTTCGCTGAATTCTTAAATTCACTATAATATAAACTGAACTAATCGGGTCTCTGTTTGCCCTACCCTAGAAGTTTAATAGTGCATTTTACTCGTCATTTCATGCGCTTTGAGTTGCCGCTTAGCCCAATACGCTATCTGAAATAGGAGCGACGTAAATTGAACAAATTTGATAGAATTTCGCTGAATTCTTATATTAACCAAAATATAAAATGATCTAATCGGGTCTCCGATTGCCCTATCATAGAAGTTTAATAGTGCATTTTACTCGTCATTTCATGCGCTTTGAGTTGCCGCTTAGCCCAATACGCTATCTGAAATAGGAGCGACGTAAATTGAACAAATTTGATAGAATTTCGCTGAATTCTTATATTAACCAAAATATAAAATGATCTAATCGGGTCTCCGATTGCCCTATCATAGAAGTTTAATAGTGCATTTTACTCGTCATTCCACGCGCTTTAAGATGCCGCCTAGCCCAGTATGCTATCTGAAATAGGAACGACGTAAATTGAACAAATGTGATAGAATTTTGCTGAATTCTTAAATTAACCGTATTGGAAAATGATCTAATCGGGTCTCCGTTCGCCCTAGCCTAGAACTTTAATAGTGCATTTTATTCGCCATTTCATACGCTTTGTAATGCCGCTTAGCCCAATACGCTATCTGAAATAGGAGCGACGTAAATTGAACAAATGTGATAGAATTTTGCTGAATTCTTATATTAACCAAAATATAAAATGATCTAATCGGGTCTCTGATTGCCCTGTCATAGAAGTTTAGTAGTGCATTTTACTCGCCATTCCACGCGCTTTAAGATGCCGCGTAGCCCAATACGCTATCTGAAATAGGAACGACGTAAATTGATCAAATGTGATAGAATTTTGCTGAATTCTTAAATTAACCGTATTGGAAAATGATCTAATCGGGTCTCTGTTCGCCCTAGCCTAGAACTTTAATAGTGCATTTTATTCGCCATTTCATACGCTTTGTAATGCCGCTTAGCCCAATACGCTATCTGAAATAGGAGCGACGTAAATTGAACAAATGTGATAGAATTTTGCTGAATTCTTAAATTAACCAAAATATAAAATGATCTAATCGGGTCTCTGATTGCCCTGTCATAGAAGTTTAGTAGTGCATTTTACTCGCCATTCCACGCGCTTTAAGATGCCGCGTAGCCCAATACGCTATCTGAAATAGGAGCGACGTAAGTTGAACAAATGTGATAGAATTTCGCTGAATTCTTTTATTAACCATAATGTAAAATGATCTGTTCGGGTCTCTGTTCGCCCTAGCATAGAAGTTTAATAGTGCATTTTATTCGCCAGTTCATGCGCTTTGAGATGCCGCTTAGCCGAATACGCTATCTGAAATAGGAGCGACGTAAATCGAACAAATGTGATACAATTTCCCTGAAATCTTATATTAAACAAAATATAAAATGATCTAATCGGGACTCTGATTGCCCTATCATAGAAGTTTAGTTGTGCATTTTACTCGCCATTCCACGCGCTTTAAGATGCCGCCTAGCCCAGTACGCTATCTGAAATAGGAGCGAGGTAAGTTGAACAAATGTGATAGAATTTTGCTGAATTCTTAAATTAACCATAATATAAAATGATCTAATCGGGTATCTGTTTGCCCTATCATAGAAGTTTAGTAGTGCATTTTACTCACCATTCCACGCGCTTTAAGATGCCGCCTAGCCCATTACGCTATCTGAAATAGGAACGACGTAAATTGAACAAATGTGATAGAATTTTGCTGAATTCTTAAATTAACCATAACATAAAATGATCTAATCGGGTCTCTGTTTGCCCTACCCTAGAAGTTTAATAGTGCATTTTACTCGCCATTTCTTGAGCTTTGAGATGCCGCTTAGCCCAATACGCTATCTGAAACATCAGCGACGTAAATTGAACAAATGTGATAGAATTTCGCTGAATGCTTATATTAATCTTAATGTAAAATGATCTAATCGGGTCTTTGTTCGCCGTACCCTAGAAGTTTAATAGTGCATTTTACTCGTCATTTCATGCGCATTGAGATGCCGCTTAGCCCAATAAGCTATCTGAAATAGGAGCGACGTAAATTGAACAAATGTGATAGAATTTCCCTGAATTCTTATATTAACATTAATGTAAAATGATCTAATCGGGTCTCTGTTCGCCCTACCCTAGAAGTTTAATAGTGCATTTCACTCGTCATTTCATGCGCATTGAGATGCCGCTTAGCCCAATACGCTATCTGAAATAGGAGCGACGTAAATTGAACAAATGTGATAGAATTTCGCTGAATTCTTATATTAACCGTAATATAAAATGATCTAATCGGGTCTCTGCTTGCCCTACCCTAGAAGTTTAATATTGCATTTTACTCGTCATTTCATGCGCTTTGAGTTGCCGCTTAGCCCAATACGCTATCTGAAATAGGAGCGACGTAAATTGAACAAATGTGATAGAATTTTGCTGAATTCTTATATTAACCAAAATATAAAATGATCTAATCGGGTCTCTGATTGCCCTATGATAGAAGTTTAGCAGTGCATTCTACTCGCCATTCCACGCGCTTTATGATCCCGTCTAGCCCAGTACGCTATCTGAAATAGGAGCGACGTAAATTGAACAAATGTGATAGAATTTCGCTGAATTCTTTTATTAACCATAATGTAAAATGATCTAATCGGGTCTCTGTTCGCCCTAGCCTAGAAGTTTAATAGTGCATTTTATTCGCAATTTCATGCGCTTTGAGATGCCGCTTAGCCCAATACGCTATCTGAAATAGGAGCGACGTAAATTGAACATATGTGATAGAATTTCCTTGAAATCTTATATTAAACAAAATATAAAATGATCTAATCGGGTCTCTGTTTGCCTTATCCTAGAAGTTTAACAGTGCATTATACTCGCCATTTCATGCGCTTTGAGATGCCGCATTGCCCAATACGCCATCTGAAATAGGAGCGACGTAAATTGAACAAATGTGATAGAATTTCCGTGAATTCTTATATTAACCTTAATGTAAAATGATCTAATCGGGTCTCTGTTCGCCCTAGCCTAGAAGTTTAATAGTGCATTTTATTCGCCATTTCATGCGCTTTGAGATGCCGCTTAGCCCAATACGCTATCTGAAATAGGAGCGACGTAAATTGAACAAATGTGGTAGAATTTCCGTGAATCCTTATATTAACCTTAATGTAAAATGATCTAATCGGGTCTCTGTTCGCCCTACCATAGAAGTCTAATGGTGCATTTCACTCGCCATTTCATGCGCTTTGAGATGCCGCTTAGCCCAATACGCTATCTGAAATAGGAGCGACGTAAGTTGAACAAATGTGATAGAATTTCGCTGAATTCTTTTATTAACCATAATGTAAAATGATCTGTTCGGGTCTCTGTTCGCCCTAGCCTAGAAGTTTAATAGTGCATTTTATTCGCCACTTCATGCGCTTTGAGATGCCGCTTAGCCGAATACGCTATCTGAAATAGGAGCGAGGTAAGTTGAACAAATGTGATAGAATTTTGCTGAATTCTTAAATTAACCATAATATAAAATGATCTAATGGGGTATCTGTTTGCCCTATCATAGAAGTTTAGTAGTGCATTTTACTCGCCATTCCACGCGCTTTAAGATGCCGCCTAGCCCAGTATGCTATCTGAAATAGGAGCGACGTAAGTTGAACAAATGTGATAGAATTACGCTGAATTCTTATATTAACCGTAATATAAAATGATCTAATCGGGTCTCTGTTTGCCTTATCCTAGAAGTTTGATAGTGCATTTCACTCGCCATTTCATGCGCTTTGAGATGCCGCTTATCCCAATACGCTATCTGAAATAGGAGCGATGCAAGTTGAACAAATGTGATAGAATTTCGCTGAATTCTTTTATTAACCCTAATGTAAAATGATCTAATCTGGCCTCTGTTCGCCCTAGCCTAGAAGTTTAATAGTGCATTTTATTCGCCATTTCATGCGCTTTGAGATGCCGCTTAGCCCAATACGCTATCTGAAATAGGAGCGACGTAAATTGAACATATGTGATAGAATTTCCTTGAAATCTTATATTAAACAAAATATAAAATGATCTAATCGGGCCTCTGATTGCCCTATCATAGAAGTTTAGTAGTGCATTTTACTCGCCCGTCCACGCGCTTCAAGATGCCGTCTAGCCCAGTACGCTATCTGAAATAGGAGCGACGTATGTTGAACAAATGTGATAGAATTACGCTGAATTCTTATATTAACCATAATATAAAATTCGGGTCTCTGTTTGCCTTACCCTAGAAGTTTAATAATGCATTTTACTCGCCATTTCATGCGCTTTGAGATGCCGCTTTGCCCAATACGCTATCTGAAATAGGAGCGACGTAAATTGAACAAATGTGATCGAATTTCGCTGAATTCTTAAATTAACCATAATGTAAAATGTTCTAATCGGGTCTCTGTTCGCCCTAGCCTAGAAGGTTAATAGTGCATTTTATTCGCCATTTCATGCGCTTTGTGATGCCGCTTAGCCTAATACGCTATCTGAAATAGGAGCGACGTAAATTGAACAAATGTGATAGAATTTCCTTGAAATCTTATATTAAACAAAATATAAAATGATCTAATCGGGTCTCTGATTGCCCTATCATAGATGTTTAGTAGTGCATTTGTCTCGCCCTTCCACGCGCTTTAAGATGCCGTCTAGCCCAGTACGCTATCTGAAATAGGAGCGACGTAAGTTGAACAAATGTGATAGAATTTTGCTGAATTCTTAAATTAACCGTAATGGAAAATGATCTAATCGGGTCTCTGTTCGCGCTAGCCTATAAGTTTAATAGTGCATTTTATTCGCCATTTCATGCGCTCTGAGATGCCGCGTAGCCCAATACGCTATCTGAAGTAGCAGCGACGTAAATTGAACAAATGTGATAGAATTTCGCTGAATGCTTATATTAATCTTAATGTAAAATGATCTAATCGGGTCTTTGTTCGCCCTACCCTAGAAGTTTAATAGTGCATTTCACTCGTCATTTCATGCGCTTTGAGTTGCCGCTTAGCCCAATACGCTATCTGAAATAGGAGCGACGTAAATTGAACAAATTTGATAGAATTTCGCTGAATTCTTATATTAACCAAAATATAAAATGATCTAATCGGGTCTCCGATTGCCCTATCATAGAAGTTTAATAGTGCATTTTACTCGCCATTCCACGCGCTTTAAGATGCCGCCTAGCCCAGTATGCTATCTGAAATAGGAACGACGTAAATTGAACAAATGTGATAGAATTTCGCTGAATTCTTTTATTAACCATAATGTAAAATGATCTAATCGGGTCTCTGTTCGCCCTAGCCTAGAAGTTTAATAGTGCATTTTATTCGCCATTTCATGCGCTTTGAGATGCCGCTTAGCCCATTACGCTATCTGAAATAGGAGCGACGTAAATTGAACATATGTGATAGAATTTCCTTGAAATCTTATATTAAACAAAATATAAAATGATCTAATCGGGTCTCTGTTTGCCTTATCCTAGAAGTTTAACAGTGCATTATACTCGCCATTTCATGCGCTTTGAGATGCCGCATTGCCCAATACGCTATCTGAAATAGGAGCGACGTAAATTGATCGAATGTGATAGAATTACGCTGAATTCTTAAATTAACCATAATATAAAATGATTTAATCGGGTCTTTGTTTGCCTTACCCTAGAAGTTTAATATTGCATTTTACTCGCCATTTCATGCGCTTTGAGATGCCGCATCGCCCAGTACGCTATCTCAAATAGGAGCGACGTAAATTGAACAAATGTGATAGAATTTCCGTGAATTCTTATACTAACCTTAATGTAAAATGATCTAATCGGGTCTCTGTTCGCCCTAGCCTAGAAGTTTAATAGTGCATTTTATTCGCCATTTCATGCGCTTTGAGATGCCGCTTAGCCCAATAAGCTATCTGAAATAGGAGCGACGTAAATTGAACAAATGTGATAGAATTTCCGTGAATCCTTATATTAACCTTAATGTAAAATGATCTAATCGGGTCTCTGTTCGCCCTACCATAGAAGTCTAATGGTACATTTCACTCGCCATTTCATGCGCTTTGAGATGCCGCTTAGCCCAATACGCTACCTGAAATAGGAGCGACGTAAGTTGAACAAATGTGATAGAATCTCGCTGAATTCTTTTATTAACCATAATGTAAAATGATCTGTTCGGGTCTGTGTTCGCCCTAGCCTAGAAGTTTAATAGTGCATTTTATTCGCCACTTCATGCGCTTTGAGATGCCGCTTAGCCGAATACGCTATCTGAAATAGGAGCGACGTAAATTGAACAAATGTGATACAATTTCCCTGAAATCTTATATTAAACAAAATATAAAATGATCTAATCGGGTCTCTGATTGCCCTATCATAGAAGTTTAACAGTGCATTATACTCGCCATTTCATGCGCTTTGAGATGCCGCATTGCCCAATACGCTATCTGAAATAGGAGCGACGTAAATTGAACAAATGTGATAGAATTTTGCTGAATTCTTAAATTAACCATAACATAAAATGATCTAATCGGGTCTCTGTTTGCCCTACCCTAGAAGTTTAATAGTGCATTTTACTCGCCATTTCTTGAGCTTTGAGATGCCGCTTAGCCCAATACGCTATCTGAAACATCAGCGACGTAAATTGAACAAATGTGATAGAATTTCGCTGAATGCTTATATTAATCTTAATGTAAAATGATCTAATCGGGTCTTTGTTCGCCGTACCCTAGAAGTTTAATAGTGCATTTCACTCGTCATTTCATGCGCATTGAGATGCCGCTTAGCCCAATACGCTATCTGAAATAGGAGCGACGTAAATTGAAAAAATGTGATAGAATTTCGCTGAATTCTTATATTAACGGTAATATAAAATGATCTAATCGGGTCTCTGTTTGCCCTATCCTAGAAGTTTAATAGTGCATTTTATTCGCCATTTCATGCGCTCTGAGATGCCGCGTAGCCCAATACGCTATCTGAAGTAGCAGCGACGTAAATTGAACAAATGTGATAGAATTTGCCTGATATCTTATATTGAACAAAATATAAAATGATCTAATTGGGTCTCTGATTGCCCTACCATAGAAGTTTAGTAGTTCATTTTACTCGCCATTCCACGCGCTTTAAGATGCCGCCTAGCCCAGTACGCTATCTGAAATAGGAGCGACGTAAGTTGAACAAATGTGATAGAATTTCGCTGAATTCTTTTATTAACCGTAATGTAAAATGATCTAATCGGGTCTCTGTTCGCCTTAGCCCAGAAGTTTAATAGTGCATTTTATTCGCCATTTCATGCGCTTTGAGATGCCGCTTAGCACAATACGCTATCTGAAATAGGAGCGACGTAAATTCAACAAATGTGATAGAATTTCCCTGAAATCTTATATTAAACAAAATATAAAATGATCTAATCGGGTCTCTGATTGCCCTATCATAGAAGTTTAGTAGTGCATTTTGCTCGCCATTCCACGCGCTTTAAGATGCCACCTAGCCCAGTACGCTATCTGAAATATGAGCGACGTAAATTGAACAAATGTGATAGAAATTCCCTGAATTCTTATATTAACATTAATGTAAAATGATCAAATCGGGTCTCTGTTTGCCCTACCCTAGAAGTTTAATAGTGCATTTCACTCCTCATTTCATGCCCTTTGAGGTGCCGCTTAGCCCAATAAGCTATCTGAAATAGGAGCGACGTAAATTGAACAAATGTGATAGAATTTCCCTGAATTCTTATATTAACATTAATGTAAAATGATCTAATCGGGTCTCTGTTCGCCCTACCCTAGAAGTTTAATAGTGAATTTCACTCGTCATTTCATGCGCTTTGAGATGCCGCTTAGCCCAATAAGCTATCTGAAATAGGAGCGACGTAAATTGAACAAATGTGATAGAATTTCGCTGAGTTCTTATATTAACCAAAATATAAATTGATCTAATCGGGTCCCTGATTGCCCTATGATAGAAGTTTAATAGTGCATTTTACTCGCCATTCCACGCGCTTTAAGATGCCGCCTAGCCCAGTACGCTATCTGAAATAGGAGCGACGTAAGTTGAACAAATGTGATAGAATTTTGCTGAATTCTTAAATTAACCATAATATAAAATGATCTAATCGGGTCTCTGTTCGCCCTACCATAGAAGTCTAATAGTGCATTTCACTCGCCATGCCACGCGCTTTCAGATGCCGCCGAGCCCAGTACGCTATGTGAAATAGGAACGACGTAAATTGAACAAATGTGATAGAATTTTGCTGAATTCTTAAATTAACCATAATACAAAATGATCTAATCGGGTCTCTGTTTGCCCTACCCTAGAAGTTTAATAGTGCATTTCACTCGCCATTTCATGCGCCTTCCGATGCCGCTTAGCCGAATACGCTGTCTGAAATAGGAGCGACGTAAGTTGAAGAAATGTGATAGAATTTTGCTGAATTCTTAAACTAACCATAATATAAAATGATCTAATCGGGTCTCTGTTTGCCCTACCCTAGAAGTTTAATAGTGCATTTCACTCATCATTTCATGCGCTTTGAGATGCCGCTTATCCCAATACGCTATCTGAAATATGAGCGACGTAAATTGAACAAGTGTGATAGAATTTCCCTGAATTCTTATATTAACATTAATGTAAAATGATCTAATCGGGTCTCTGTTCGCCCTAGCCTAGAAGTTTAATAGTGCATTTTACTCGCCATTTCATGTGCTTTGAGATGCCGCTTAGCCCAATACGCTATCTGAAATGGGAGCGACGTAAATTGAACAAATGTGATAGAATTTCCCCGAAATCTTATATTAAACAAAATATAGAATTATCTAATCGGGTCTCTGATTGCCCTAACATAGAAGTTTACTAGTGCATTTTACTCGCCATTCCACGCGCTTTAAGATGCCGCCTAGCCCAGTACGCTATCTGAAATAGGAGCGACGTAAGTTGAACAAATGTGATAGAATTTCGCTGAATTCTTAAATTAACTATGATATAAAATGATCTAATTGGGTCTCTGTTTGCCCTACCCTAGAAGTTTAATAGTGCATTTTACTCGCCATTTCATGCGCTATGAGATGCCGCTTATCCCAATACGCTATTTGAAATATGAGCGACGTAAATTGAACAAATGTGATAGAATTTCCCTGAATTCTTATATTAACATTAATGTAAAATGATCTAATCGGGTCTCTGTTTGCCCTACCCTAGAAGTTTAATAGTGCATTTCACTCGTCATTTCATGCCCTTTGAGGTGCCGCTTAGCCCAATAAGCTATCTGAAATAGGAGCGACGTAAATTGAACAAATGTGATAGAATTTCCCTGAATTCTTATATTAACATTAATGTAAAATGATCTAATCGGGTCTCTGTTCGCCCTATCATAGAAGTTTAATAGTGCATTTTACTCGCCATTCCACGCGCTTTAAGATGCCGCGTAGCCCAGTACGCTATCTGAAATAGGAGCGACGTAAATTGAACAAATGTGATAGAATTTTGCTGAATTCTTAAATTAACCATAATATAAAATGATCTAATCGGGTCTCTGTTCGCCCTACCATAGAAGTCTAATAGTGCATTTCACTCGCCATTCCACGCCCTTTATGATGCCGCCGAGCCCAGTACGCTATCTGAAATAGGAACGACGTAAATTGAACAAATGTGATAGAATTTTGCTGAATTCTTAAATTAACCATAATATAAAATGATTTAATCGGGTCTTTGTTTGCCTTACCCTAGAAGTTTAATAGTGCATTTTACTCGCCATTTCATGCGCTTTGAGATGCCGCATAGCCCAATACGCTATCTGAAATAGGAGCGACGTAAATTGAACAAATGTGATAGAATTTCCGTGAATTCTTATGTTAACCTTAATGTAAAATGATCTAATCGGGTCTCCGTTCGCCCTACCATAGAAGTCTAATAGTGCATTTCACTCGCCATTTCATGCACTTTGAGATGCCGCTTAGCCCAATACGCTATCTGAAATACGAGCGACGTAAGTTGAACAAATGTGATAGAATTACGCCGAATTCTTATATTAACCGTAATATAAAATGATCTAATCGGGTCTCTGTTTGCCTTATCCTAGAAGTTTAACAGTGCATTATACTCGCCATTTCATGCGCTTTGATATGCCGCATTGCCCAATACGCTATCTGAAATAGGAGCGACGTAAATTGATCGAATGTGATAGAATTACGCTGAATTCTTAAATTAACCATAATATAAAATGATTTAATCGGGTCTTTGTTTG
Organism: Macropis europaea; assembly: GCA_916610135.2. Classification (NCBI taxonomy): domain Eukaryota; kingdom Metazoa; phylum Arthropoda; class Insecta; order Hymenoptera; family Melittidae; genus Macropis; species Macropis europaea. The sequence goes on along the minus strand of CAKAJE020000008.1, from coordinate 286,105 downwards.
CCTTACCCTCGAAGTTTAATATTGCATTTTACTCGCCATTTCATGCGCTTTGAGATGCCGCATCGTCCAATACGCTATCTGAAATAGGAGCGACGTAAATTGAACAAATGTTATAGAATTTCCGTGAATTCTTATATTAACCTTAATGTAAAATGATCTAATCGGGTCTCTGTTCGAGCTAGCCTAGAAGTTTAATAGTGCATTTTATTCGCCATTTCATGCGCTTTGAGATGCCGCTTAGCCCAATACGCTATCTGAAATAGGAGCGACGTAAATTGAACAAATGTGATAGAATTTCCGTGAATCCTTATATTAACCTTAATGTAAAATGATCTAATCGGGTCTCTGTTCGCCCTACCATAGAAGTCTAATGGTGCATTTCACTCGCCATTTCATGCGCTTTGAGATGCCGCTTAGCCCAATACGCTATCTGAAATAGGAGCGACGTAAGTTGAACAAATGTGATAGAATTTCGCTGAATTCTTTTATTAACCATAATGTAAAATGATCTGTTCGGGTTTCTGTTCGCCCTAGCCTAGAAGTTTAATACTGCATTTTATTCGCCACTTCATGCGCTTTGAGATGCCGCTTAGCCGAATACGCTATCTGAAATAGGAGCGACGTAAATTGAACAAATGTGATACAATTTCCCTGAAATCTTATATTAAACAAAATATAAAATGATCTAATCGGGTCTCTGATTGCCCTATCATAGAAGTTTAGTGGTTCATTTTACTCGCCATTCCACGAGCTTTAAGATGCCGCCTAGCCCAGTACGCTATCTGAAATAGGAGCGAGGTAAGTTGAACAAATGTGATAGAATTTTGCTGAATTCTTAAATTAACCATAATATAAAATGATCTAATCGGGTATCTGTTTGCCCTACCCTAGAAGTTTAATAGTGCATTTTATTCGCCATTTCATGCGCTTTCTGATGCCGCTTAGCCCAGTATGCTATCTGAAATAGGAACGACGTAAATTGAACAAATGTGATAGAATTTTGCTGAATTCTTAAATTAACCGTATTGGAAAATGATCTAATCGGGTCTCTGTTCGCCCTAGCCTAGAAGTTTAATAGTGCATTTTATTCGCCATTTCATGCGCTTTGTGATGCCGCTTAGTCCAATACGCTATCTGAAATAGGAGCGACGTAAATTGAACAAATGTGATAGAATTTCCTTGAAATCTTATATTAAACAAAATATAAAATGATCTAATCGGGTCTCTGATTGCCCTATCATAGAAGTTTAGTAGTGCATTTGTCTCGCCCTTCCACGCGCTTTAAGATGCCGTCTAGCCCAGTACGCTATCTGAAATAGGAGCGACGTAAGTTGAACAAATGTGATAGAATTACGCTGAATTCATATATTAACCGTAATATAAAATGATCTAATCGGGTCTCTGTTTGCCTTATCCTAGAAGTTTAATAGTGCATTTTACTTGCCATTTCATGCGCTTAGAGATGCCGCTTAGCCCAATACGCTATCTGAACTAGGAGCGACGTAATTTGAACAAATATGAGAGAATTTCGCTGAATTCTTAAATTCACTATAATATAAACTGAACTAATCGGGTCTCTGTTTGCCCTACCCTAGAAGTTTAATAGTGCATTTTACTCTTCATTTCATGCGCTTTGAGTTGCCGCTTAGCCCAATACGCTATCTGAAATAGGAGCGACGTAAATTGAACAAATTTGATAGAATTTCGCTGAATTCTTATATTAACCAAAATATAAAATGATCTAATCGGGTCTCCGATTGCCCTATCATAGAAGTTTAATAGTGCATTTTACTCGCCATTCCACGCGCTTTAAGATGCCGCGTAGCCCAATACGCTATCTGAAATAGGAACGACGTAAATTGAACAAATGTGATAGAATTTTGCTGAATTCTTAAATTAACCGTATTGGAAAATGATCTAATCGGGTCTCTGTTCGCCCTAGCCTAGAACTTTAATAGTGCATTTTATTCGCCATTTCATACGCTTTGTAATGCCGCTTAGCCCAATACGCTATCTGAAATAGGAGCGGCGTAAATTGAACAAATGTGATAGAATTTTGCTGAATTCTTATATTAACCAAAATATAAAATGATCTAATCGGGTCTCTGATTGCCCTGTCATAGAAGTTTAGTAGTGCATTTTACTCGCCATTCCACGCGCTTTAAGATGCCGCGTAGCCCAATACGCTATCTGAAATAGGAGCGACGTAAGTTGAACAAATGTGATAGAATTTCGCTGAATTCTTTTATTAACCATAATGTAAAATGATCTGTTCGGGTCTCTGTTCGCCCTAGCCTAGAAGTTTAATAGTGCATTTTATTCGCCAGTTCATGCGCTTTGAGATGCCGCTTAGCCGAATACGCTATCTGAAATAGGAGCGACGTAAATCGAACAAATGTGATACAATTTCCCTGAAATCTTATATTAAACAAAATATAAAATGATCTAATCGGGACTCTGATTGCCCTATCATAGAAGTTTAGTAGTGCATTTTACTCGCCATTCCACGCGCTTTAAGATGCCGCCTAGCCCAGTACGCTATCTGAAATAGGAGCGAGGTAAGTTGAACAAATGTGATAGAATTTTGCTGAATTCTTAAATTAACCATAATATAAAATGATCTAATCGGGTATCTGTTTGCCCTATCATACAAGTTTAGTAGTGCATTTTACTCACCATTCCACGCGCTTTAAGATGCCGCCTAGCCCAGTATGCTATCTGAAATAGGAACGACGTAAATTGAACAAATGTGATAGAATTTTGCTGAATTCTTAAATTAACCTTAACATAAAATGATCTAATCGAGTCTCTGTTTGCCCTACCCTAGAAGTTTAATAGTGCATTTCACTCGTCATTTCATGCGCATTGAGATGCCGCTTAGCCCAATACGCTATCTGAAATAGGAGCGACGTAAATTGAACAAATGTGATAGAATTTCGCTGAATTCTTATATTAACGGTAATATAAAATGATCTAATCGGGTCTCTGCTTGCCCTACCCTAGAAGTTTAATAGTGCATTTTACTCGTCATTTCATGCGCTTTGAGTTGCCGCTTAGCCCAATACGCTATCTGAAATAGGAGCGACGTAAATTGAACAAATGTGATAGAATTTCCTTGAAATCTTATATTAAACAAAATATAAAATGATCTAATCGGGTCTCTGATTGCCCTATCATAGAAGTTTAGTAGTGCATTTGTCTCGCCCTTCCACGCGCTTTAAGATGCCGTCTAGCCCAGTACGCTATCTGAAATAGGAGCGACGTAAGTTGAACAAATGTGATAGAATTACGCTGAATTCATATATTAACCGTAATATAAAATGATCTAATCGGGTCTCTGTTTGCCTTATCCTAGAAGTTTAATAGTGCATTTTACTTGCCATTTCATGCGCTTAGAGATGCCGCTTAGCCCAATACGCTATCTGAACTAGGAGCGACGTAATTTGAACAAATATGAGAGAATTTCGCTGAATTCTTAAATTCACTATAATATAAACTGAACTAATCGGGTCTCTGTTTGCCCTACCCTAGAAGTTTAATAGTGCATTTTACTCGTCATTTCATGCGCTTTGAGTTGCCGCTTAGCCCAATACGCTATCTGAAATAGGAGCGGCGTAAATTGAACAAATTTGATAGAATTTCGCTGAATTCTTATATTAACCAAAATATAAAATGATCTAATCGGGTCTCCGATTGCCCTATCATAGAAGTTTAATAGTGCATTTTACTCGTCATTTCATGCGCTTTGAGTTGCCGCTTAGCCCAATACGCTATCTGAAATAGGAGCGACGTAAATTGAACAAATTTGATAGAATTTCGCTGAATTCTTATATTAACCAAAATATAAAATGATCTAATCGGGTCTCCGATTGCCCTATCATAGAAGTTTAATAGGGCATTTTACTCGCCATTCCACGCGCTTTAAGATGCCGCCTAGCCCAGTATGCTATCTGAAATAGGAACGACGTAAATTGAACAAATGTGATAGAATTTTGCTGAATTCTTAAATTAACCGCAATGGAAAATGATCTAATCGGGTCTCTGTTCGCCCTAGCCTAGAACTTTAATAGTGCACTTTATTCGCCATTTCATACGCTTTGAAATGCCGCTTAGCCCAATACGCTATCTGAAATAGGAGCGACGTAAATTGAACAAATGTGATAGAATTTTGCTGAATTCTTATATTAACCAAAATATAAAATGATCTAATCGGGTCTCTGATTGCCCTATCATAGAAGTTTAGTAGTGCATTTTACTCGCCATTCCACGCGCTTTAAGATGCCGCGTAGCCCAATACGCTGTCTGAAATAGGAGCGACGTAAGTTGAACAAATGTGATAGAATTTCGCTGAATTCTTTTATTAACCATAATGTAAAATGATCTAATCGGGTCTCTGTTCGCCCTAGCCTATAAGTTTAATAGTGCATTTTATTCGCCATTTCATGCGCTCTGAGATGCCGCGTAGCCCAATACGCTATCTGAAGTAGCAGCGACGTAAATTGAACAAATGTGATAGAATTTCCCTGATATCTTATATTGAACAAAATATAAAATGATCTAATTGGGTCTCTGATTGCCCTATCATAGAAGTTTAGTAGTGCATTTTACTCGCCATTCCACGCGCTTTAAGATGCCGCCTAGCCCAGTACGATATCTGAAATAGGAGCGACGTAAATTGAACAAATGTGATAGAATTTCGCTGAATTCTTAAATTAACCATAATATAAAATGATCTTATCGGGTCTCTGTTTGCCCTACCCTAGAAGTTTAATGGTGCATTTTACCCGCCATTTCTAGAGCTTTGAGATGCCGCTTAGCCCAATACGCTATCTGAAATATCAGCGACGTAAATTGATCAAATGTGATAGAATTTCGCTGAATGCTTATATTAATCTTAATGTAAAATGATCTAATCGGGTCTTTGTTCGACCTACCCTAGAAGTTTAATAGTGCATTTCACTCGTCATTTCATGCGCATTGAGATGCCGCTTAGCCCAATACGCTATCTGAAATAGCAGCGACGTAAATTGAACAAATGTGATAGAATTTCGCTGAATTCTTATATTAACCGTAATATAAAATGATCTAATCGGGTCTCTGCTTGCCCTACCCTAGAAGTTTAATAGTGCATTTTACTCGTCATTTCATGCGCTTTGAGTTGCCGCTTAGCCCATTACGCTATCTGAAATAGGAGCGACGTAAATTGAACAAATTTGATAGAATTTCGCTGAATTCTTATATTAACCAAAATATAAAATGATCTAATCGGGTCTCCGATTGCCCTATCATAGAAGTTTAATAGTGCATTTTACTTGCCATTCCACGCTCTTTAAGATGCCGCCTAGCCCAGTATGCTATCTGAAATAGGAACGACGTAAATTGAACAAATGTGATAGAATTTCGCTGAATTCTTTTATTAACCATAATGTAAAATGATCTAATCGGGTCTCTGTTCGCCCTAGCCTAGAAGTTTAATAGTGCATTGTATTCGCCATTTCATGCGCTTTGAGATGCCGCTTAGCCGAATACGCTATCTGAAATAGGAGCGACGTAAATTGAACATATGTGATAGAATTTCCTTGAAATCTTATATTAAACAAAATATAAAATGATCTAATCGGGTCTCTGTTTGTCTTATCCTAGAAGTTTAACAGTGCATTATACTCGCCATTTCATGCGCTTTGAGATGCCGCATTGCCCAATACGCTATCTGAAATAGGAGCGACGTAAATTGATCGAATGTGATAGAATTACGCTGAATTCTTAAATTAACCATAATATAAAATGATTTAATCGGGTCTCTGTTTGCCCTACCCTAGAAGTTTAATAGTGCATTTTACTCGCCATTTCATGCGCTTTGAGCTGCCGCGTAGCCCAATACGCTATCTGAAATAGGAGCGACGTAAATTGAACAAATGTGATAGAATTTCGCTGAATTCTCATATTAACATTACTGTAAAATGATCTAATCGAGTCTCTGTTCGACCTACCATAGAAGTTTAATAGCGCATTTCACTCGTCATTTCATGCGCTTTGAGATGCCGCTTAGCCCAATAAGCTATCTGAAATAGGACCGACGTAAATTGAACAAATGTGATAGAATATCGCTGAATTCTTATATTAACCAAAATATAAAATGATCTAATCGGGTCTCCGATTGCCCTATCATAGAAGTTTAATAGTGCATTTTACGCGCACTTCCACGCGCTTTAAGATGCCGCCTAGCCCAGTATGCTATCTGAAATAGGAACGACGTAAATTGAACAAATGTGATAGGATTTTGCTGAATTCTTAAATTAACCATAACATAAAATGATCTAATCGGGTCTCTGTTTGTCCTACCCTAGAAGTTTAATAGTGCATTTTACTCGCCATTTCATGCGCTTTGAGATGCCGCGTAGCCCAGTACGCTATCAGAAATAGGAGCGACGTAAGTTGAACAAATGTGATAGAATTTTGCTGAATTCTTAAACTAACCATAATATAAAATGATCTAATCGGGTCTCTGTTTGCCCTACCCTAGAAGTTTAATAGTGCATTTCACTCATCATTTCATGCGCTTTGAGATGCCGCTTATCCCAATACGCTATCTGAAATATGAGCGACGTAAATTGAACAAGTGTGATAGAATTTCCCTGAATTATTATATTAACATTAATGTAAAATGATCTAATCGGGTCTCTGTTCGCCCTAGCCTAGAAGTTTAATAGTGCATTTTACTCGCCATTTCATGTGCTTTGAGATGCCGCTTAGCCCAATACGCTATCTGAAATGGGAGCGACGTAAATTGAACAAATGTGATAGAATTTCCCCGAAATCTTATATTAAACAAAATATAGAATTATCTAATCGGGTCTCTGATTGCCCTAACATAGAAGTTTAGTAGTGCATCTTACTCGCCATTCCACGCGCTTTAAGATGCCGCCTAGCCCAGTACGCTATCTGAAATAGGAGCGACGTAAGTTGAACAAATGTGATAGAGTTACGCTGAATTCTTATATTAACCGTAATATAAAATGATCTAATCGGGTCTCTGTTTGCCCTATCATAGAAGTTTGATAGTGCATTTCACTCGTCATTTCATGCGCTTTGAGATGCCGCTAAGCACAATACGATATCTGAAATAGGAGCGACGTAAATTGAACAAATGTGATAGAATTTCGCTGAATTCTTAAATTAACTATGATATAAAATGATCTAATTGGGTCTCTGTTTGCCCTACCCTAGAAGTTTAATAGTGCATTTTACTCGCCATTTCATGCGCTTTGAGATGCCGCTTATCCCAATACGCTATTTGAAATATGAGCGACGTAAATTGAACAAATGTGATAGAATTTCCCTGAATTCTTATATTAACATTAATGTAAAATGATCTAATCGGGTCTCTGTTTGCCCTACCCTAGAAGTTTAATAGTGCATTTCACTCGTCATTTCATGCCCTTTGAGGTGCCGCTTAGCCCAATAAGCTATCTGAAATAGGAGCGACGTAAATTGAACAAATGTGATATAATTTCCCTGAATTCTTATATTAACATTAATGTAAAATGATCTAATCGGGTCTCTGTTCGCCCTATCATAGAAGTTTAATAGTGCATTTTACTCGCCATTCCACGCGCTTTCAGACGCCGCCGAGCCCAGTACGCTATGTGAAATAGGAACGACGTAAATTGAACAAATGTGATAGAATTTTGCTGAATTCTTAAATTAACCATAATACAAAATGATCTAATCGGGTCTCTGTTTGCCCTACCCTAGAAGTTTAATAGTGCATTTTACTCGCCATTTCATGCGCCTTCCGATGCCGCTTAGCCCAATACGCTATCTGAAATACGAGCGACGTAAGTTGTACAAATGTGATAGAATTACGCCGAATTCTTATATTAACCGTAATATAAAATGATCTAATCGGGTCTCTGTTTGCCTTATCCTAGAAGTTTAACAGTGCATTATACTCGCCATTTCATGCGCTTTGAGATGCCGCATTGCCCAATACGCTATCTGAAATAGGAGCGACGTAAATTGATCGAATGTGATAGAATTACGCTGAATTCTTAAATTAACCATAATATAAAATGATTTAATCGGGTCTTTGTTTGCCTTACCCTAGAAGTTTAATATTGCATTTTACTCGCCATTTCATGCGCTTTGAGATGCCGCATCGCCCAATACGCCATCTGAAATAGGAGCGACGTAAATTGAACAAATGTGATAGAATTTCCGTGAATTCTTATATTAACCTTAATGTAAAATGATCTAATCGGGTCTCTGTTCGCCCTAGCCTAGAAGTTTAATAGTGCATTTTATTCGCCATTTCATGCGCTTTGAGATGCCGCTTACCCCAATACGCTATCTGAAATAGGAGCGACGTAAATTGAACAAATGTGATAGAATTTCCGTGAATCCTTATATTAACCTTAATGTAAAATGATCTAATCGGGTCTCTGTTCGCCCTACCATAGAAGTCTAATGATGCATTTCACTCGCCATTTCATGCGCTTTGAGATGCCGCTTAGCCAAATACGCTATCTGAAATAGGAGCGAGGTAAGTTGAACAAATGTGATAGAATTTTGCTGAATTCTTAAATTAACCATAATATAAAATGATCTAATGGGGTATCTGTTTGCCCTATCATAGAAGTTTAGTAGTGCATTTTACTCGCCATTCCACGTGCTTTATGATGCCGCCTAGCCCAGTATGCTATCTGAAATAGGAACGACGTAAATTGAACAAATGTGATAGAATTTTGCTGAATTCTTAAATTAACCATAACATAAAATGATCTAATCGGGTCTCTGTTTGCCGTACCCTAGAAGTTGAATAGTGCATTTTACTCGCCATTTCTTGAGCTTTGAGATGCCGCTTAGCCCAACACGCTATCTGAAATATCAGCGACGTAAATTGAACAAATGTGATAGAATTTCGCTGAATGCTTATATTAATCTTAATATAAAATGATCTAATCGGGTCTCTGCTTGCCCTACCCTAGAAGTTTAATAGTGCATTTCACTCGTCATTTCATGCGCATTGAGATGCCGCTTAGCCCAATACGCTATCTGAAATAGGAGCGACGTAAATTGAACAAATGTGATAGAATTTCGCTGAATTCTTATATTAATCTTAATATAAAATGATCTAATCGAGTCTCTGCTTGCCCTACCCTAGAAGTTTAATAGTGCATTTCACTCGTCATTTCATGCGCATTGAGATGCCGCCTAGCCCAGTACGCTATCTGAAATAGGAGCGACGTAAATTGAACAAATGTGATAGAATTTCCCTGAATTCTTATATTAACATTAATCTAAAATGATCTAATCGTGTCTCTGTTTGCCCTACCCTAGAAGTTTAATAGTGCATTTTACTCGTCATTTCATGCGCTTTGAGTTGCCGCTTAGCCCAATACGCTATCTGAAATAGGAGCGACGTAAATTGAACAAATGTGATAGAATTTCGCTGAATGCTTATATTAATCTTAATGTAAAATGATCTAATCGGGTCTTTGTTCGCCCTACCCTAGAAGTTTAATAGTGCATTTCACTCGTCATTTCATGCGCATTGAGATGCCGCTTAGCACAATACGCTATCTGAAACAGGAGCGACGTAAATTGAACAAATGTGATAGAATTTCGCTGAATTCTTATATTAACCGTAATATAAAATGATCTAATCGGGTCTCTGCTTGCCCTACCCTAGAAGTTTAATAGTGCATTTTACTCGTCATTTCATGCGCTTTGAGTTGCAGCTTAGCCCAATACGCTATCTGAAATAGGAGCGACGTAAATTGAACAAATTTGATAGAATTTCGCTGAATTCTTATATTAACCAAAATATAAAATGATCTAATCGGGTCTCCGATTGCCCTATCATAGAAGTTTAATAGTGCATTTTACTCGCCATTCCACGCGCTTTAAGATGACGCCTAGCCCAGTATGCTATCTGAAATAGGAACGACGTAAATTGAACAAATGTGATAGAATTTCGCTGAATTCTTTTATTAACCATAATGTAAAATGATCTAATCGGGTCTCTGTTCGCCCTAGCCTAGAAGTTTAATAGTGCATTTTACTCGCCATTCCACGCGTTTTAAGATGCCGCCTAGCCCAGTATGCTATCTGAAATAGGAACGACGTAAATTGAACAAATGTGATAGAATTTTGCTGAATTCTTAAATTAACCGTAATGGAAAATGATCTAATCGGGTCTCTGTTCGCCCTAGCCTAGAACTCTAATAGTGCATTTTATTCGCCATTTCATGCGCTCTGAGATGCCGTGTAGCCCAATACGCTATCTGAAGTAGCAGCGACGTAAATTGAACAAATGTGATAGAATTTCCCTGATACCTTATATTGAACAAAATATAAAATGATCTAATTGGGTCTCTGATTGCCCTATCATACAAGTTTAGTAGTGCATTTTACTCGCCATTCCACGCGCTTTATGATGCCGCCTAGCCCAGTACGCTATCTGAAATAGGAGCGACGTAAATTGAACAAATGTGATAGAATTTCGCTGAATTCTTAAATTAACCATAATATAAAATGATCTAATCGGGTCTTTGTTCGCCCTACCCTAGAAGTTTAATAGTGCATTTCACTCGTCATTTCATGCGCATTGAGATGCCGCTTAGCCCAATACGCTATCTGAAATAGGAGCGACGTAAATTGAACAAATGTGATAGAATTTCGCTGAATTCTTATATTAACCGTAATATAAAATGATCTAATCGGGTCTCTGCTTGCCCTACCCTAGAAGTTTAATAGTGCATTTTACTCGTCATTTCATGCGCTTTGAGTTGCCGCTTAGCCCAATACGCTATCTGAAATAGGAGCGACGTAAATTGAACAAATTTGATAGAATTTCGCTGAATTCTTATATTAACCAAAATATTAAATGATCTAATCGGGTCTCCGATTGCCCTATCATAGAAGTTTAATAGTGCATTTTACTCGCCATTCCATGCGCTTTAAGATGCCGCCTAGCCCAGTATGCTATCTGAAATAGGAACGACGTAAATTGAACAAATGTGATAGAATTTCGCTGAATTCTTTTATTAACCATAATGTAAAATGATCTAATCGGGTCTCTGTTCGCCCTAGCCTAGAAGTTTAATAGTGCATTTTATTCGCAATTTCATGCGCTTTGAGATGCCGCTTAGCCCAATACGCTATCTGAAATAGGAGCGACGTAAATTGAACATATGTGATAGAATTTCCTTGAAATCTTATATTAAACAAAATATAAAATGATCTAATCGGGTCTCAGTTTGCCTTATCCTAGAAGTTTAACAGTGCATTATACTCGCCATTTCATGCGCTTTGAGATGCCGCATTGCCCAATACGCTATCTGAAATAGGAGCGACGTAAATTGATCGAATGTGATAGAATTACGCTGAATTCTTAAATTAACCATAATATAAAATGATTTAATCGGGTCTTTGTTTGCCTTACCCTAGAAGTTTAATATTGCATTTTACTCGCCATTTCATGCGCTTTGAGATGCCGCATCGCCCAATACGCCATCTGAAATAGGAGAGACGTAAATTGAACAAATGTGATAGAATTTCCGTGAATTCTTATATTAACCTTAATGTAAAATGATCTAATCGGATCTCTGTTCGCCCTACCATAGAAGTCTAATGGTGCATTTGACTCGCCATTTCATGCGCTTTGAGATGCCGCTTAGCCCAATACGGTATCTGAAATAGGAGCGACGTAAGTTGAACAAATGTGATAGAATTTCGCTGAATTCTTTTATTAACCATAATGTAAAATGATCTGTTCGGGTCTCTGTTCGCCCTAGCCTAGAAGTTTAATAGTGCATTTTATTCGCCACTTCATGCGCTTTGAGATGCCGCTTAGCCGAATACGCTATCTGAAATAGGAGCGGGGTAAGTTGAACAAATGTGATAGAATTTTGCTGAATTCTTAAATTAACCATAATATAAAATGATCTAATGGGGTATCTGTTTGCCCTATCATAGAAGTTTAGTAGTGCATTTTACTCGCCATTCCACGCGCTTTAAGATGCCGCCTAGCCCAGTAGGCTATCTGAAATAGGAACGACGTAAATTGAACAAATGTGATAGAATTTTGCTGAATTCTTAAATTAACCATAACATAAAATGATCTAATCGGGTCTCTGTTTGCCCTACCCTAGAAGTTTAATAGTGCATTTTACTCGCCATTTCTTGAGCTTTGAGATGCCGCTTAGCCCAACACGCTATCTGAAATATCAGCGACGTAAATTGAACAAATGTGATAGAATTTCGCTGAATGCTTATATTAATCTTAATATTAAATGATCTAATCGGGTCTCTGCTTGCCCTACCCTAGAAGTTTAATAGTGCATTTCACTCGCCATTCCACGCGCTTTAAGATGCCGCCTAGCCCAGTACGCTATCTGAAATAGGAGCGAGGTAAGTTGAACAAATGTGATAGAATTTTGCTGAATTCTTAAATTAACCATAATATAAAATGATCTAATCGGGTATCTGTTTGCCCTATCATAGAAGTTTAGTAGTGCATTTTACTCACCATTCCACGCGCTTTAAGATGCCGCCTAGCCCAGTATGCTATCTGAAATAGGAACGACGTAAATTGAACAAATGTGATAGAATTTTGCTGAATTCTTAACTTAACCATTACATAAAATGATCTAATCGGGTCTTTGTTTGCCCTACCCTAGAAGTTTAATAGTGCATTTTACTCGCCATTTCTTGAGCTTTGAGATGCCGCTTAGCCCAATACGCTATCTGAAATATCAGCGACGTAAATTGAACAAATGTGATAGAATTTCGCTGAATGCTTATATTAATCTTAATGTAAAATGATCTAATCGGGTCTTTGTTCGCCGTACCCTAGAAGTTTAATACTGCATTTCACTCGTCATTTCATGCGCATTGAGATGCCGCTTAGCCCAATACGCTATCTGAAATAGGAGCGACGTAAATTGAACAAATGTGATAGAATTTCGCTGAATTCTTATATTAACCGTAATATAAAATGATCTAATCGGGTCTCTGCTTGCCCTACCCTAGAAGTTTAATAGTGCATTTTACTTGTCATTTCATGCGCTTTGAGTTGCCGCTTAGCCCAATACGCTATCTGAAATAGGAGCGACGTAAATTGAACAAATGTGATAGAATTTCCTTGAAATCTTATATTAAACAAAATATAAAATGATCTAATCGGGTCTCTGATTGCCCTATCATAGAAGTTTAGTAGTGCATTTGTCTCGCCCTTCCACGCGCTTTAAGATGCCGTCTAGCCCAGTACGCTATCTGAAATAGGAGCGACGTAAGTTGAACAAATGTGATAGAATTACGCTGAATTCATATATTAACCGTAATATAAAATGATCTAATCGGGTCTCTGTTTGCCTTATCCTAGAAGTTTAATAGTGCATTTTACTTGCCATTTCATGCGCTTAGAGATGCCGCTTAGCCCAATACGCTATCTGAACTAGGAGCGACGTAATTTGAACAAATATGAGAGAATTTCGCTGAATTCTTAAATTCACTATAATATAAACTGAACTAATCGGGTCTCTGTTTGCCCTACCCTAGAAGTTTAATAGTGCATTTTACTCGTCATTTCATGCGCTTTGAGTTGCCGCTTAGCCCAATACGCTATCTGAAATAGGAGCGGCGTAAATTGAACAAATGTGATAGAATTTTGCTGAATTCTTATATTAACCAAAATATAAAATGATCTAATCGGGTCTCTGATTGCCCTATCATAGAAGTTTAATAGTGCATTCTACTCGCCATTCCACGCGCTTTAAGATGCCGCGTAGACCAATACGCTATCTGAAATAGGAGCGACGTAAGTTGAACAAATGTGATAGAATTTCGCTGAATTCTTTTATTAACCATAATGTAAAATGATCTAATCGGGTCTCTGTTCGCCCTAGCCTATAAGTTTAATAGTGCATTTTATTCGCCATTTCATGCGCTCTGAGATGCCGCGTAGCCCAATACGCTATCTGAAGTAGCAGCGACGTAAATTGAACAAATGTGATAGAATTTCCCTGATATCTTATATTGAACAAAATATGAAATGATCTAATTGGGTCTCTGATTGCCCTATCATACAAGTTTAGTAGTGCATTTTACTCGCCATTCCACGCGCTTTATGATGCCGCCTAGCCCAGTACGCTATCTGAAATAGGAGCGACGTAAATTGAACAAATGTGATAGAATTTCGCTGAATTCTTATATTAACCGTAATATAAAATGATCTAATCGGGTCTCTGCTTGCCCTACCCTAGAAGTTTAATAGTGCATTTTACTCGTCATTTCATGCGCTTTGAGTTGCCGCTTAGCCCAATACGCTATCTGAAATAGGAGCGACGTAAATTGAACAAATGTGATAGAATTTTGCTGAATTCTTATATTAACCAAAATATAAAATGATCTAATCGGGTCTCTGATTGCCCTATCATAGAAGTTTAGCAGTGCATTCTACTCGCCATTCCACGCGCTTTATGATCCCGTCTAGCCCAGTACGCTATCTGAAATAGGAGCGACGTAAATTGAACAAATGTGATAGAATTTCGCTGAATTCTTTTATTAACCATAATGTAAAATGATCTAATCGGGTCTCTGTTCGCCCTAGCCTAGAAGTTTAATAGTGCATTTTATTCGCAATTTCATGCGCTTTGAGATGCCGCTTAGCCCAATACGCTATCTGAAATAGGAGCGACGTAAATTGAACATATGTGATAGAATTTCCTTGAAATCTTATATTAAACAAAATATAAAATGATCTAATCGGGTCTCTGTTTGCCTTATCCTAGAAGTTTAACAGTGCATTATACTCGCCATTTCATGCGCTTTGAGATGCCGCATTGCCCAATACGCCATCTGAAATAGGAGCGACGTAAATTGAACAAATGTGATAGAATTTCCGTGAATTCTTATATTAACCTTAATGTAAAATGATCTAATCGGGTCTCTGTTCGCCCTAGCCTAGAAGTTTAATAGTGCATTTTATTCGCCATTTCATGCGCTTTGAGATGCCGCTTAGCCCAATACGCTATCTGAAATAGGAGCGACGTAAATTGAACAAATGTGGTAGAATTTCCGTGAATCCTTATATTAACCTTAATGTAAAATGATCTAATCGGGTCTCTGTTCGCCCTACCATAGAAGTCTAATGGTGCATTTCACTCGCCATTTCATGCGCTATGAGATGCCGCTTAGCCCAATACGCTATCTGAAATAGGAGCGACGTAAGTTGAACAAATGTGATAGAATTTCGCTGAATTCTATTATTAACCATAATGTAAAATGATCTGTTCGGGTCTCTGTTCGCCCTAGCCTAGAAGTTTAATAGTGCATTTTATTCGCCACTTCATGCGCTTTGAGATGCCGCTTAGCCGAATACGCTATCTGAAATAGGAGCGAGGTAAGTTGAACAAATGTGATAGAATTTTGCTGAATTCTTAAATTAACCATAATATAAAATGATCTAATGGGGTATCTGTTTGCCCTATCATAGAAGTTTAGTAGTGCATTTTACTCGCCATTCCACGCGCTTTGAGATGCCGCCTAGCCCAGTATGCTATCTGAAATAGGAGCGACGTAAGTTGAACAAATGTGATAGAATTACGCTGAATTCTTATATTAACCGTAATATAAAATGATCTAATCGGGTCTCTGTTTGCCTTATCCTAGAAGTTTGATAGTGCATTTCACTCGCCATTTCATGCGCTTTGAGATGCCGCTTATCCCAATACGCTATCTGAAATAGGAGCGATGCAAGTTGAACAAATGTGATAGAATTTCGCTGAATTCTTTTATTAACCATAATGTAAAATGATCTAATCTGGCCTCTGTTCGCCCTAGCCTAGAAGTTTAATAGTGCATTTTATTCGCCATTTCATGCGCTTTGAGATGCCGCTTAGCCCAATACGCTATCTGAAATAGGAGCGACGTAAATTGAACATATGTGATAGAATTTCCTTGAAATCTTATATTAAACAAAATATAAAATGATCTAATCGGGCCTCTGATTGCCCTATCATAGATGTTTAGTAGTGCATTTGTCTCGCCCTTCCACGCGCTTTAAGATGCCGTCTAGCCCAGTACGCTATCTGAAATAGGAGCGACATAAGTTGAACAAATGTGATAGAATTTTGCTGAATTCTCAAATTAACCGTAATGGAAAATGATCTAATCGGGTCTCTGTTCGCGCTAGCCTATAAGTTTAATAGTGCATTTTATTCGCCATTTCATGCGCTCTGAGATGCCGCGTAGCCCAATACGCTATCTGAAGTAGCAGCGACGTAAATTGAACAAATGTGATAGAATTTCGCTGAATGCTTATATTAATCTTAATGTAAAATGATCTAATCGGGTCTTTGTTCGCCCTACCCTAGAAGTTTAATAGTGCATTTCACTCGTCATTTCATGCGCTTTGAGTTGCCGCTTAGCCCAATACGCTATCTGAAATAGGAGCGACGTAAATTGAACAAATTTGATAGAATTTCGCTGAATTCTTATATTAACCAAAATATAAAATGATCTAATCGGGTCTCCGATTGCCCTATCATAGAAGTTTAATAGTGCATTTTACTCGCCATTCCACGCGCTTTAAGATGCCGCCTAGCCCAGTATGCTATCTGAAATAGGAACGACGTAAATTGAACAAATGTGATAGAATTTCGCTGAATTCTTTTATTAACCATAATGTAAAATGATCTAATCGGGTCTCTGTTCGCCCTAGCCTAGAAGTTTAATAGTGCATTTTATTCGCCATTTCATGCGCTTTGAGATGCCGCTTAGCCCATTACGCTATCTGAAATAGGAGCGACGTAAATTGAACATATGTGATAGAATTTCCTTGAAATCTTATATTAAACAAAATATAAAATGATCTAATCGGGTCTCTGTTTGTCTTATCCTAGAAGTTTAACAGTGCATTATACTCGCCATTTCATGCGCTTTGAGATGCCGCATTGCCCAATACGCTATCTGAAATAGGAGCGACGTAAATTGATCGAATGTGATAGAATTACGCTGAATTCTTAAATTAACCATAATATAAAATGATTTAATCGGGTCTTTGTTTGCCTTACCCTAGAAGTTTAATATTGCATTTTACTCGCCATTTCATGCGCTTTGAGATGCCGCATCGCCCAGTACGCTATCTCAAATAGGAGCGACGTAAATTGAACAAATGTGATAGAATTTCCGTGAATTCTTATACTAACCTTAATGTAAAATGATCTAATCGGGTCTCTGTTCGCCCTAGCCTAGAAGTTTAATAGTGCATTTTATTCGCCATTTCATGCGCTTTGAGATGCCGCTTAGCCCAATAAGCTATCTGAAATAGGAGCGACGTAAATTGAACAAATGTGATAGAATTTCCGTGAATTCTTATATTAACCTTAATGTAAAATGATCTAATCGGGTCTCTGTTCGCCCTACCATAGAAGTCTAATGGTACATTTCACTCGCCATTTCATGCGCTTTGAGATGCCGCTTAGCCCAATACGCTACCTGAAATAGGAGCGACGTAAGTTGAACAAATGTGATAGAATCTCGCTGAATTCTTTTATTAACCATAATGTAAAATGATCTGTTCGGGTCTGTGTTCGCCCTATCCTAGAAGTTTAATAGTGCATTTTATTCGCCACTTCATGCGCTTTGAGATGCCGCTTAGCCGAATACGCTATCTGAAATAGGAGCGACGTAAATTGAACAAATGTGATACAATTTCCCTGAAATCTTATATTAAACAAAATATAAAATGATCTAATCGGGTCTCTGATTGCCCTATCATAGAAGTTTAGTAGTGCATTTTACTCGCCATTCCACGCGCTTTAAGATGCCGCCTAGCCCAGTACGCTATCTGAAATAGGAGCGAGGCAAGTTGAACAAATGTGATAGAATTTTGCTGAATTCTTAAATTAACCATAATATAAAATGATCTAATCGGGTATCTGTTTGCCCTACCCTAGAAGTTTAATAGTGCATTTTATTCGCCATTTCATGCGCTTTCTGATGCCGCTTAGCCCAGTATGCTATCTGAAATAGGAACGACGTAAATTGAACAAATGTGATAGAATTTTGCTGAATTCTTAAATTAACCATAACATAAAATGATCTAATCGGGTCTGTGTTCGCCCTAGCCTAGAAGTTTAATAGTGCATTTTATTCGCCACTTCATGCGCTTTGAGATGCCGCGTAGCCCAATACGCTGTCTGAAATAGGAGCGACGTAAATTGATCGAATGTGATAGAATTACGCTGAATTCTTATATTAACCATAATATAAAATGATTTAATCGGGTCTTTGTTTGCCTTACCCTAGAAGTTTATAGTGCATTGTTCTCGCCATTTCATGCGCTTTGAGATGCCGCATAGCCCAATACGCTATCTGAAATAGGAGCGACGTAAATTGAACAAATGTGATAGAATTTCCCTGAAATTTTATATTAAACAAAATATACAATGATCTAATCGGGTCTCTGATTGCCTATCATAGAAGCTTAGTAGTGCATTTTGCTTGCCATTCCACGCGCCTTAAGTTGCCGCCTAGCCCAGTACGCTATCTGAAATAGGAGCGACGTAAATTGAACAAATGTGATAGAATTTCCCCGAATTCTCATATTAACCTTAATGTAAAATGATCTGATCGGGTCTCTGTTCGCCCTACCCTAGAAGTTTATTCGTGCATTTTACTCGTCGTTTCATGCGCATTGAGATGCCGCTTAGCCCAGAACGCTATCTGAAATAGGAGCGATGCAAATTGAACAAATGTGATAGAATTTCGCTGAATTCTTTTATTAACCATAATGTAAAATTATCTAATCGGGTCTCTGTTCGCCCTAGCCTAGAACTTTAATAGTGCATTTTATTCGCCATTTCATACGCTTTGAGATGCCGCTTAGCCCAATACGCTATCTGAAATAGGAGCGACGTAAATTGAACAAATGTGATAGAATTTCGCTGAATTCTTAAATTCACTATAATATAAACTGAACTAATCGGGTCTCTGTTTGCCCTACCATAGAAGTTTAATAGTGCATTTCACTCGTCATTTCATGCGCTTTGAGATGGCGCTTAGCCCAATAAGCTATATGAAATAGGAGCGGCGTAAATTGAACAAATTTGATAGAATTTCGCTGAATTCTTATATTAACCAAAATATAAAATGATCTAATCGGGTCTCCGATTGCCCTATCATAGAAGTTTAATAGTGCATTTTACTCATCATTCCACTCGCTTTAAGATGCCGCCTAGCCCAGTATGCTATCTGAAATAGGAACGACGTAAATTGAACAAATGTGATAGAATTTTGCTGAATTCTTAAATTAACCATAATGGAAAATGATCTAATCGGGTCTCTGTTCGCCCTAGCCTAGAACTTTAATAGTGCATTTTATTCGCCATTTCATACGCTTTGAAATGCCGCTTAACCCAATACGCTATCTGAAATAGGAGCGACGTAAATTGAACAAATGTGATAGAATTTTGCTGAATTCTTATATTAACCAAAATATAAAATGATCTAATCGGGTCTCTGATTGCCCTATCATAGAAGTTTAGTAGTGCATTTTACTCGCCATTCCACGCGCTTTAAGATGCCGCGTAGCCCAATACGCTATCTGAAATAGGAGCGACGTAAGTTGAACAAATGTGATAGAATTTCGCTGAATTCTTTTATTAACCATAATGTAAAATGATCTAATCGGGTCTCTGTTCGCCCTAGCCTATAAGTTTAATAGTGCATTTTATTCGCCATTTCATGCGCTCTGAGATGCCGCGTAGCCCAATACGCTATCCGAAATAGGAGCGACGTAAATTGAACAAATCTGATAGAATTTCGATGAATTCTTAAATTAAGCATAATATAAAATGATCTTATCGGGTCTCTGTTTGCCCTACCCTAGAAGTTTAATAGTGCATTTTACTCGCCATTTCTTGCGCTTTGAGATGCCGCTTAGCCCAATACGCTATTTGAAATATCAGCGACGTAAATTGAACAAATGTGAGAGAATTTCGCTGAATCCTTATATTAACCTTAACGTAAAATGTTCTAATCAGGTCTCTGTTCGCCCTACCCTAGAAGATTAATAGTGCATTTCACTCGTCATTTCATGCGCTTTAAGATGCCGCTTAGCCCAATACGCTATCTGAAATAGGAGCGACGTAAATTGAACAAATGTGATATAATTTCGCTGAATTCTTATATTAACCAAAATATAAAATGATCTAATCGACTCTCTGATTGCCCTATCATAGAAGTTTAGTAGTGCATTTTACTCGCCCTTCCACGCGCTTTAAGATGCCGCCTAGCCCAGTACGCTAACTGAAATAGGAGCGACGTAAGTTGAACAAATGTGATAGAATTTCGCTGAATCCTTAAATTAACCCTATTATAAAATGATCTAATCGGGTCTCTGTTTGCCCTACCCTAGAAGTTTAATAGTGCATTTTACTCGCTATTTCGTGCGCTTCAGATGCCGCTTAGCCCAATACGCTATCTGAAATAGGAGCGACGTAAATTGAACAAATGTGATATAATTTCGCTGAATTCTTATATTAACCAAAATATAAAATGATCTAACCGACTCTCTGATTGCCCTATCATAAAAGTTTAGTAGTGCATTTTGCTCTCCATTCCACGCGCTTTAAGATGCCACCTAGCCCAGTACGCTATCTGAAATAGGAGCGACGTAAATTGAACAAATGTGATAGAATTTCCCTGAATTCTTATATTAACCGTAATATAAAATGATCTAATCGGGTCTCTGTTCGCCCTACCCTAGAAGTTTAATCGTGCATTTTACTCGTCATTTCATGCGCTTTGAGATGCCGCTTAGCCCAGAACGCTATGTGAAATAGGAGCGATATAAATTGAACAAATGTGAAAGAATTTCGTTGAATTCTTTTATTAACCATAATGTAAAATGATCTAATCGGGTCTCTGTTCGCCCTAGCCTAGAACTTTAATAGTGCATTTTATTAGCCATTTCATACGCTTTGAGATGCCGCTTAGCCCAATACGCTATCTGAAATAGGAGCGACGTAAGTTGAACAAGTGTGATAGAATTACGCTGAATTCTTAAATTAACCATAATATAAAATGATCTAATCGGGTCTCTGCTTGCCCTACCCTAGAAGTTTAATAGTGCATTTTACTCGTAATTTCATGCGCTTTGAGTTGCCGGTTAGCCCAATACGCTATCTGAAATAGGAGCGACGTAAATTGAACAAATTTGATAGAATTTCGCTGAATTCTTATATTAACCAAAATATAAAATGATCTAATCGGGTCTCCGATTGCCCTATCATAGAAGTTTAATAGTGCATTTTACTCGCCATTCCACGCACTTTAAGATGCCGCCTAGCCCAGTATGTAATCTGAAGTAGGAACGACGTAAATTGAACAAATGTGATAGAATTACGCTGAATTCTTATATTGACCGTAATATAAAATGATCTAATCGGGTCTCTGTTTGCCATATCCTAGAAGTGTAATAGTGCATTTTACTCGCCGTTTCATGCGCTTTGAGATGCCGCTTAGCACAGCACGCTATCTGAAATAGGAGCGACGTAAACTGAACAAATGTGATAGAATTTCGCTGAATTCTTTTATTAACCATAATGTGAAATGATCTAATCGGGTCTCTGTTCGCCCTAGCCTAGAAGTTTAATAGTGTACTTTATTCGCCATTTCATGCGCTTTGAGATGCCGCTTAGCCCAATACGCTACCAGAAATAGGAGCGACGTAAATTGAACAATTGTGATAGAATTTCCCTGAAATCTTATATTAAACAAAATATAAAATGATCTAATCGGGTCTCTGATTGCCCTATCATGAAAGTTTAGCAGTGCATTTTACTCGCCATTTCATGCGCTTTGAGATGCCGCCTAGCCCAGTACGCCATCTGAAATAGGAGCGACGTAAGTTGAACGAATGTGATAGAATTACGCTGAATTCTTATATTAACCGTAATATAAAATGATCTAATCTGGTCTCTGTTTGCCTTATCCTAGAAGTTTAATATTGCATTTTACTCGCTATTTCATGCGCTTTGAGTTGTCGCCCAGCCCAGTACGCTACGTGAAATAGGAGCGACGTAAATTGAACAAATGTGATAGAATTTCGCTGAATTCTTATATTAACCGTAATATAAAATGATCTAATCGGGTCTCTGCTTGCCCTACCCTAGAAGTTTAATAGTGCATTTTACTCGTCATTTCATGCGCTTTGAGTTGCCGCTTAGCCCAATACGCTATCTGAAATATCAGCGACGTAAATTGAACAAATGTGATAGAATTTCGCTGAATGCTTATATTAATCTTAATGTAAAATGATCTAATCGGGTCTTTGTTCGCCCTACCCTAGAAGTTTAATAGTGCATTTCACTCGTCATTTCATGCGCATTGAGATGCCGCTTAGCTCAATACGCTATCTGAAATAGGAGCGACGTAAATTGAACAAATGTGATAGAATTTCGCTGAATTCTTATATTAACCGTAATATAAAATGATCTAATCGGGTCTCTGCTTGTCCTACCCTAGAAGTTTAATAGTGCATTTTACTCGTCATTTCATGCGCTTTGAGTTGCCGCTTAGCCCAATACGCTATCTGAAATAGGAGCGACGTAAATTGAACAAATTTGATAGAATTTCGCTGAATTCTTATATTAACCAAAATATAAAATGATCTAATCGGGTCTCCGATTGCCCTATCATAGAAGTTTAATAGTGCATTTTACTCGCCATACCACGCGCTTTAAGATGCCGCCTAGCCCAGTATGCTATCTGAAATAGGAACGACGTAAATTGAACAAATGTGATAGAATTTCGCTGAATTCTTTTATTAACCATAATGTAAAATGATCTAATCGGGTCTCTGTTCGCCCTAGCCTAGAAGTTTAATAGTGCATTTTATTCGCAATTTCATGCGCTTTGAGATGCCGCTTAGCCCAATACGCTATCTGAAATAGGAGCGACGTAAATTGAACATATGTGATAGAATTTCCTTGAAATCTTATATTAAACCAAATTTAAAATGATCTAATCGGGTCTCAGTTTGCCTTATCCTAGAAGTTTAACAGTGCATTATACTCGCCATTTCATGCGCTTTGAGATGCCGCATTGCCCAATACGCTATCTGAAATAGGAGCGACGTAAATTGATCGAATGTGATAGAATTACGCTGAATTCTTAAATTAACCATAATATAAAATGATTTAATCGGGTCTTTGTTTGCCTTACCCTAGAAGTTTAATATTGCATTTTACTCGCCATTTCATGCGCTTTGAGATGCCGCATCGCCCAATACGCCATCTGAAATAGGAGAGACGTAAATTGAACAAATGTGATAGAATTTCCGTGAATTCTTATATTAACCTTAATGTAAAATGATCTAATCGGGTCTCTGTTCGCCCTAGCCTAGAAGTTTAATAGTGCATTTTATTCGCCATTTCATGCGCTTTGAGATGCCGCTTAGCCCATTACGCTATCTGAAATAGGAGCGACGTAAATTGAACAAATGTGATAGAATTTCCGTGAATCCTTATATTAACCTTAATGTAAAATGATCTAATCGGATCTCTGTTCGCCCTACCATAGAAGTCTAATGGTGCATTTGACTCGCCATTTCATGCGCTTTGAGATGCCGCTTAGCCCAATACGGTATCTGAAATAGGAGCGACGTAAGTTGAACAAATGTGATAGAATTTCGCTGCATTCTTTTATTAACCCTAATGTAAAATGATCTGTTCGGGTCTCTGTTCGCCCTAGCCTAGAAGTTTAATAGTGCATTTTATTCGCCACTTCATGCGCTTTGAGATGCCGCTTAGCCGAATACGCTATCTGAAATAGGAGCGAGGTAAGTTGAACAAATGTGATAGAATTTCGCTGAATGCTTATATTAATCTTAATATTAAATGATCTAATCGGGTCTCTGCTTGCCCTACCCTAGAAGTTTAATAGTGCATTTCACTCGTCATTTCATGCGCATTGAGATGCCGCCTAGCCCAGTACGCTATCTGAAATAGGAGCGACGTAAATTGAACAAATGTGATAGAATTTCGCTGAATTCTTATATTAATCTTAATATTAAATGATCTAATCGGGTCTCTGCTTGCCCTACCCTAGAAGTTTAATAGTGCATTTCACTCGTCATTTCATGCGCATTGAGATGCCGCCTAGCCCAATACGCTATCTGAAATAGGAGCGACGTAAGTTGAACAAACGTGATAGAATTTCGCTGAATTCTTTTATTAACCATAATGTAAAATGATCTGTTCGGGTCTCTGTTCGCCCTAGCCTAGAAGTTTAATAGTGCATTTTATTCGCCACTTCATGCGCTTTGAGATGCCGCTTAGCCGAATACGCTATCTGAAATAGGAACGACGTAAATCGAACAAATGTGATACAATTTCCCTGAAATCTTATATTAAACAAAATATAAAATGATCTAATCGGGACTCTGATTGCCCTATCATAGAAGTTTAGTAGTGCATTTTACTCGCCATTCCACGCGCTTTAAGATGCCGCCTAGCCCAGTACGCTATCTGAAATAGGAGCGAGGCAAGTTGAACAAATGTGATAGAATTTTGCTGAATTCTTAAATTAACCATAATATAAAATGATCTAATCGGGTATCTGTTTGCCCTACCCTAGAAGTTTAATAGTGCATTTTATTCGCCATTTCATGCGCTTTCTGATGCCGCTTAGCCCAGTATGCTATCTGAAATAGGAACGACGTAAATTGAACAAATGTGATAGAATTTTGCTGAATTCTTAAATTAACCATAATATAAAATGATCTAATCTGGCCTCTGTTCGCCCTAGCCTAGAAGTTTAATAGTGCATTTTATTCGCCATTTCATGCGCTTTGAGATGCCGCTTAGCCCAATACGCTATCTGAAATAGGAGCGACGTAAATTGAACATATGTGATAGAATTTCCTTGAAATGTTATATTAAACAAAATATAAAATGATCTAATCGGGTCTCTGATTGCCCTATCATAGAAGTTTAATAATGCATTTCACTCGCCATTTCATGCGCTTTGAGATGCCGCTTTGCCCAATACGCTATCTGAAATAGGAGCGACGTAAATTGAACAAATGTGATCGAATTTCGCTGAATTCTTAAATTAACCATAATGTAAAATGTTCTAATCGGGTCTCTGTTCGCCCTAGCCTAGAAGTTTAATAGTGCATTTTATTCGCCATTTCATGTGCTTTGTGATGCCGCTTAGCCCAATACGCTATCTGAAATAGGAGGTACGTAAATTGAACAAATGTGATAGAATTTCCTTGAAATCTTATATTAAACAAAATATAAAATAATCTAATCGGGTCTCTGATTGCCCTATCATAGAAGTTTAGTAGTGCATTTGACTCGCCATTCCACGCGCTTTAAGGTGCCGTCTAGCCCAGTACGCTATCTGAAATAGGAGCAACGTAAGTTGAACAAATGTGATAGAATTACGCTGAATTCTTATATTAACCGTAATATAAAATGATCTAATCGGGTCTCTGTTTGCCTTATCCTAGAAGTTTAATAGTGCATTTTACTCGCCATTTCATGCGCTTAGAGATGCCGCTTAGCCCAATACGCTATCTGAACTAGGAGCGACGAAATTTGAACAAATGTGAGAGAATTTCGCTGAATTCTAAAATTCACTATAATATAAACTGAACTAATCGGGTCTCTGTTTGCCCTACCCTAGAAGTTTAATAGTGCGTTTTACTTGTCATTTCATGCGCTTTGAGTTGCCGCTTAGCCCAATACGCTATCTGAAATAGGAGCGATGTAAATTGAACAAATGTGATAGAATTTCGCTGAATTCTTGTATTAACCATAATGGAAAATGATCTAATCGGGTCTCTGTTCGCCCTAGCCTAGAACTTTAATAGTGCATTTTATTCGCCATTTCATACGCTTTGAAATGCCGCTTAACCCAATACGCTATCTGAAATAGGAGCGACGTAAATTGAACAAATGTGATAGAATTTTGCTGAATTCTTATATTAACCAAAATATAAAATGATCTAATCGGGTCTCTGATTGCCCTATCATAGAAGTTTAGTAGTGCATTCTACTCGCCATTCCACGCGCTTTAAGATGCCGCGTAGACCAATACGCTATCTGAAATAGGAGCGACGTAAGTTGGACAAATGTGATAGAATTTCGCTGAATTCTTTTATTAACCATAACGTAAAATGATCTAATCGGGTCTCTGTTCGCCCTAGCCTATAAGTTTAATAGTGCATTTTATTCGCCATTTCATGCGCTCTGAGATGCCGCGTAGCCCAATACGCTATCTGAAGTAGCAGCGACGTAAATTGAATAAATGTGATAGAATTTCCCTGATACCTTATATTGAACAAAATATAAAATGATCTAATTGGGTCTCTGATTGCCCTATCATACAAGTTTAGTAGTGCATTTTACTCGCCATTCCACGCGCTTTATGATGCCGCCTAGCCCAGTACGCTATCTGAAATAGGAGCGACGTAAATTGAACAAATGTGATAGAATTTCGCTGAATTCTTAAATTAACCATAATATAAAATGATCATATCGGGTCTCTGTTTGCCCTACCCTAGAAGTTTAATAGTGCATTTTACTCGCCGTTTCTTGAGCTTTGAGATGCCGCTTAGCCCAATACGCTATCTGAAATATCAGCGACGTAAATTGAACAAATGTGATAGAATTTCGCTGAATGCTTATATTAATCTTAATGTAAAATGATCTAATCGGGTCTTTGTTCGCCCTACCCTAGAAGTTTAATAGTGCATTTCACTCGTCATTTCATGCGCATTGAGATTCCGCCTAGCCCAGTACGCTATCTGAAATAGGAGCGACGTAAATTGAACAAATGTGATAGAATTTCGCTGAATTCTTAAATTAACCATAATATAAAATGATCTTATCGGGTCTCTGTTTGCCCTACCCTAGAAGTTTATTAGCGCATTTTACTCGCCATTTCTTGAGCTTTGAGATGCCGCTTAGCCCAATACGCTATCTGAAATATCAGCGACGTAAATTGAACAAATGTGATAGAATTTCGCTGAATGCTTATATTAATCTTAATGTAAAATGATCTAATCGGGTCTTTGTTCGCCCTACCCTAGAAGTTTAATAGTGCATTTCACTCGTCATTTCATGCGCATTGAGATGCCGCTTAGCCCAATACGCTATCTGAAATAGGAGCGACGTAAATTGAACAAATGTGATAGAATTTCCCTGAATTCTTATATTAACCGTAATATAAAATGATCTAATCGGGTCTCTGTTTGCCCTACCCTAGAAGTTTAATAGTGCATTTTACTCGTCATTTCATGCGCTTTGAGTTGACGCTTAGCCCAATACGCTATCTGAAATAGGAGCGACGTAAATTGAACAAATGTGATAGAATTTCGCTGAATGCTTATATTAATCTTAATGTAAAATGATCTAATCGGGTCTTTGTTCGCCCTACCCTAGAAGTTTAATAGTGCATTTCACTCGTCATTTCATGCGCATTGAGATGCCGCTTAGCCCAATACGCTATCTGAAATAGGAGCGACGTAAATTGAACAAATGTTATAGAATTTCGCTGAATTCTTATATTAACCGTAATATAAAATGATCTAATCGGGTCTCTGCTTGCCCTACCCTAGAAGTTTAATAGTGCATTTTACTCGTCATTTCAGGCGCTTTGAGTTGCCGCTTAGCCCAATACGCTATCCGAAATAGGAGCGACGTAAATTGAACAAATTTGATAGAATTTCGCTGAATTCTTATATTAACCAAAATATAAAATTATCTAATCGGGTCTCCGATTGCCCTATCATAGAAGTTTAATAGTGCATTTTACTCGCCATTCCACGCGCTTTAAGATGACGCCTAGCCCAGTATGCTATCTGAAATAGGAACGACGTAAATTGAACAAATGTGATAGAATTTCGCTGAATTCTTTTATTAACCATAATGTAAAATGATCTAACCGGGTCTCTGTTCGCCCTAGCCTAGAAGTTTAATAGTGCATATTATTCGCCATTTCATGCGCTTTGAGATGCCGCTTAGCCCAATACGCTATCTGAAATAGGAGCGACGTAAATTGAACATATGTGATAGAATTTCCTTGAAATCTTATATTAAACAAAATATAAAATGATCTAATCGGGTCTCTGTTTGCCTTATCCTAGAAGTTTAACAGTGCATTATACTCGCCATTTCATGCGCTTTGAGATGCCGCATTGCCCAATACGCTATCTGAAATAGGAGCGACGTAAATTGATCGAATGTGATAGAATTACGCTGAATTCTTAAATTAACCATAATATAAAATGATTTAATCGGGTCTTTGTTTGCCTTACCCTAGAAGTTTAATATTGCATTTTACTCGCCATTTCATGCGCTTTGAGATGCCGCATCGCCCAATACGCTATCTGAAATAGGAGCGACGTAAATTGAACAAATGTGATAGAATTTCCGTGAATTCTTATATTAACCTTAATGTAAAATGATATAATCGGGTCTCTGTTCGCCCTAGCCTAGAAGTTTAATAGTGCATTTTATTCGCCATTTCATGCGCTTTGAGATGCCGCTTAGCCCAATACGCTATCTGAAATAGGAGCGACGTAAATTGAACAAATGTGATAGAATTTCCGTGAATCCTTATATTAACCTTAATGTAAAATGATCTAATCGGGTCTCTGTTCGCCCTACCATAGAAGTCTAATGGTGCATTTCACTCGCCATTTCATGCGCTTTGAGATGCCGCTTAGCCCAATACGCTATCTGAAATAGGAGCGACGTAAGTTGAACAAACGTGATAGAATTTCGCTGAATTCTTTTATTAACCATAATGTAAAATGATCTGTTCGGGTCTCTGTTCGCCCTAGCCTAGAAGTTTAATAGTGCATTTTATTCGCCACTTCATGCGCTTTGAGATGCCGCTTAGCCGAATACGCTATCTGAAATAGGAACGACGTAAATCGAACAAATGTGATACAATTTCCCTGAAATCTTATATTAAACAAAATATAAAATGATCTAATCGGGACTCTGATTGCCCTATCATAGAAGTTTAGTAGTGCATTTTACTCGCCATTCCACGCGCTTTAAGATGCCGCCTAGCCCAGTACGCTATCTGAAATAGGAGCGAGGCAAGTTGAACAAATGTGATAGAATTTTGCTGAATTCTTAAATTAACCATAATATAAAATGATCTAATCGGGTATCTGTTTGCCCTACCCTAGAAGTTTAATAGTGCATTTTATTCTCCATTTCATGCGCTTTCTGATGCCGCTTAGCCCAGTATGCTATCTGAAATAGGAACGACGTAAATTGAACAAATGTGATAGAATTTTGCTGAATTCTTAAATTAACCATAACATAAAATGATCTAATCGGGTCTGTGTTCGCCCTAGCCTAGAAGTTTAATAGTGCATTTTATTCGCCACTTCATGCGCTTTGAGATGCCGCGTAGCCCAATACGCTTTCTGAAATAGGAGCGACGTAAATTGATCGAATGTGATAGAATTACGCTGAATTCTTATATTAACCATAATATAAAATGATCTAATCTGGCCTCTGTTCGCCCTAGCCTAGAAGTTTAATAGTGCATTTTATTCACCATTTCATGCGCTTTGAGATGCCGCTTAGCCCAATACGCTATCTGAAATAGGAGCGACGTAAATTGAACATATGTGATAGAATTTCCTTGAAATGTTATATTAAACAAAATATAAAATGATCTAATCGGGTCTCTGATTGCCCTATCATAGAAGTTTAATAATGCATTTTACTCGCCATTTCATGCGCTTTGAGATGCCGCTTTGCCCAATACGCTATCTGAAATAGGAGCGACGTAAATTGAACAAATGTGATCGAATTTCGCTGAATTCTTAAATTAACCATAATGTAAAATGTTCTAATCGGGTCTCTGTTCGCCCTAGCCTAGAAGTTTAATAGTGCATTTTATTCGCCATTTCATGCGCTTTGTGATGCCGCTTAGCCCAATACGCTATCTGAAATAGGAGGTACGTAAATTGAACAAATGTGATAGAATTTCCTTGAAATCTTATATTAAACAAAATATAAAATGATCTAATCGGGTCTCTGATTGCCCTATCATAGAAGTTTAGTAGTGCATTTGACTCGCCATTCCACGCGCTTTAAGGTGCCGTCTAGCCCAGTACGCTATCTGAAATAGGAGCAACGTAAGTTGAACAAATGTGATAGAATTACGCTGAATTCTTATATTAACCGTAATATAAAATGATCTAATCGGGTCTCTGTTTGCCTTATCCTAGAAGTTTAATAGTGCATTTTACTCGCCATTTCATGCGCTTAGAGATGCCGCTTAGCCCAATACGCTATCTGAACTAGGAGCGACGAAATTTGAACAAATGTGAGAGAATTTCGCTGAATTCTAAAATTCACTATAATATAAACTGAACTAATCGGGTCTCTGTTTGCCCTACCCTAGAAGTTTAATAGTGCATTTTACTCGTCATTTCATGCGCTTTGAGTTGCCGCTTAGCCCAATACGCTATCTGAAATAGGAGCGATGTAAATTGAACAAATGTGATAGAATTTCGCTGAATTCTTGTATTAACCATAATGGAAAATGATCTAATCGGGTCTCTGTTCGCCCTAGCCTAGAACTTTAATAGTGCATTTTATTCGCCATTTCATACGCTTTGAAATGCCGCTTAACCCAATACGCTATCTGAAATAGGAGCGACGTAAATTGAACAAATGTGATAGAATTTTGCTGAATTCTTATATTAACCAAAATATAAAATGATCTAATCGGGTCTCTGATTGCCCTATCATAGAAGTTTAGTAGTGTATTTTACTCGCCATTCCACGCGCTTTAAGATGCCGCGTAGCCCAATACGCTATCTGAAATAGGAGCGACGTAAGTTGAACAAATGTGATAGAATTTCGCTGAGTTCTTTTATTAACCATAATGTAAAATGATCTAATCTGGTCTCTGTTCGCCCTAGCCTATAAGTTTAATAGTGCATTTTATTCGCCATTTCATGCGCTCTGAGATGCCGCGTAGCCCAATACGCTATCCGAAATAGGAGCGACGTAAATTGAACAAATCTGATAGAATTTCGATGAATTCTTAAATTAAGCATAATATAAAATGACCTTATCGGGTCTCTGTTTGCCCTACCCTAGAAGTTTAATAGTGCATTTTACTCGTCATTTCTTGCGCTTTGAGATGCCGCTTAGCCCAATACGCTATTTGAAATATCAGCGACGTAAATTGAACAAATGTGAGAGAATTTCGCTGAATCCTTATATTAACCTTAACGTAAAATGTTCTAATCAGGTCTCTGTTCGCCCTACCCTAGAAGATTAATAGTGCATTTCACTCGTCATTTCATGCGCTTTAAGATGCCGCTTAGCCCAATACGCTATCTGAAATAGGAGCGACGTAAATTGAACAAATGTGATAGAATTTCCCTGAAATCTTATATTAAACAAAATATAAAATGATCTAATCGGGTCTCTGATTGCCCTATCATAGAAGTTTAGTAGTGCATTTTGCTCGCCATTCCACGCGCTTTAAGATGCCACCTAGCCCAGTACGCTATCTGAAATAGGAGCGACGTAAATTGAACAAATGTGATAGAATTTCCCCGAATTCTTTTATTAACCATAATGTAAAATGATCTAATCGGGTCTCTGTTCGCCCTAGCCTAGAAGTTTAATAGTGCATTTTACTCGCCATTCCACGCACTTTAAGATGCCGCCTAGCCCAGTATGCTATCTGAAATAGGAACGACGTAAATTGAACAAATGTGATAGAATTACGCTGAATTCTTATATTGACCGTAATATAAAATGATCTAATCGGGTCTCTGTTTGCCTTATCCTAGAAGTGTAATAGTGCATTTTACTCGCCGTTTCATGCGTTTTGAGATGCCGCTTAGCTCAGCACGCTATCTGAAATAGGAGCGACGTAAACTGAACAAATGTGATAGAATTTCGCTGAATTCTTTTATTAACCATAATGTGAAATGATCTAATCGGGTCTCTGTTCGCCCTAGCCTAGAAGTTGAATAGTGCATTTTATTCGCCATTTCATGCGCTTTGAGATGAAGCTTAGCCCAATACGCTACCTGAAATAGGAGCGACGTAAATTGAACAATTGTGATAGAATTTCCCTGAAATCTTATATTAAACAAAATATAAAATGATCTAATCGGGTCTCTGATTGCCCTATCATAAAAGTTTAGCAGTGCATTTTACTCGCCATTTCATGCGCTTTGAGATGCCGCCTAGCCCAGTACGCCATTTGAAATAGGAGCGACGTAAGTTGACCGAATGTGATAGAATTACGCTGAATTCTTATATTAACCGTAATATAAAATGATCTAATCGGGTCTCTGTTTGCCTTATCCTAGAAGTTTAATATTGCATTTTACTCGCTATTTCATGCGCTTTGAGTTGTCGTCTAGCCCAGTACGCTACGTGAAATAGGAGCGACGTAAATTGAACAAATGTGATAGAACTTTGCAGAATTCTAAAATTAACCATAATATAAAATGATCTAATCGGGTATCTGTTTGCCCTACCCTAGAAGCTTAATAGTGCATTTTACTCGCCATTTCATGCGCTTTGAGCTGCCGCTTAGCCCAATACGCTATCTGAAATAGGAGCGACGTAAGTTGAACAAGTGTGATAGAATTTCGCTGAATTCTTTTAAGAACCATAATGTGAAATGATCGAATCGGGTCTCCGTTCGCCCTAGCCTAGAAGTTTAATAGTGCATTTGATTCGCCATTTCATGCGCTTTGAGATGCCGCTTAGCCCAATACGCTATCTGAAATAGGAGCGACGTAAATTGAACAAATGTGCTAGAATTTCCCTGAAATCTTATATTAAACAAAATATAGAATTATCTAATCGGGTCTCTGATTGCCCTATCATAGAAGTTTAGTAGTGCATTTTACTCGCCATTCCACGCGCTTTAAGATGCCGCCTAGCCCAGTACGCTATCTGAAATAGGAGCGACGTAAGTTGACCGAATGTGATAGAATTACGCTGAATTCTTATATTGACCGTAATATAAAATGATCTAATCGGGTCTCTGTTTGCCCTATCATAGAAGATTAATAGTGCATTTTACTCGCCATTCCACGCGCTTTAAGATGCCGCCTAGCCCAGTACGCTATCTGAAATAGGAGCGACGTAAGTTGAACAAATGTGATAGAATTACGCTGAATTCTTATATTAACCGTAATATAAAATGATCTAATCGGGTCTCTGTTCGCCCTACCATAGAAGTCTAATAGTGCATTTCACTCGCCATGCCACGCGCTTTAAGATGCCGCCGAGCCCAGTACGCTATGTGAAATAGGAACGACGTAAATTGAACAAATGTGATAGAATTTCCCTGAATTCTTATATTAACCTTAATGTAAAATGATCTAATCGGGTCTCTGTTTGCCCTAGCGTAGAAGTTTAATAGTGCATTTCACTCGTCATTTCATGCGCTTTGAGATGCCGCTTAGCGCAATAAGCTATCTGAAATAGGAGCAACGTAAATTGAACAAATGTGATAGAATTTCCCTGAATTCTTATATTAACATTAATGTTAAATGATCTAACCGGGTCTCTGTTCGCCCTATCATAGAAGTTTAATAGTGCATTTTACTCGCCATTCCACGCGCTTTAAGATGCCGCGTAGCCCAGTACGCTATCTGAAATAGGAACGACGTAAATTGAACAAATGTGATAGAATTTTGCTGAATTCTTAAATTAACCATAATATAAAATGATCTAATCGGGTCTCTGTTTGCCCTACCCTAGAAGTTTAATAGTGCATTTTACTCGCCATTTCATGCGCCTTCAGATGCCGCTTAGCCCAATACGCTATCTGAAATTTGAGCGACGTAAATTGAACAAATGTGATAGAATTTCGCTGAATTCTTAAACTAACCATAATATAAAATGATCTAATCGGGTCTCTGTTTGCCCTACCCCAGAAGTTTAATAGTGCATATCACTCGTCATTTCATGCGCTTTGAGATGCCGCTAAGCACAATACGCTATCTTAAATAGGAGCGACGTAAATTGAACAAATGTGATAGAATTTCGCTGAATTCTTAAATTAACCATAATATAAAATGATCTGATTGGGTCTCTGTTTGCCCTACCCTAGATGTTTAATAGTGCATTTTACTCTCCATTTCTTGCGCTTTGAGATGCCGCTTATCCCAATACGCTATCTGAAATATGAGCGACGTAAATTGAACAAATGTGATAGAATCTCCCTGAATTCTTATATTAACATTAATGTAAAATGATCTAATCGGGTCTCTGTTCGCCCTAGCCTAGAAGTTTAATAGTGCATTTTACTCGCCATTTCATGTGCTTTGAGATGCCGCTTAGCCCTATACGCTATCTGAAATAGGAGCGACGTAAATTGAACAAATGTGATCGAATTTCCGTGAATTCTTATGTTAACCTTAATGTAAAATGATCTAATCGGGTCTCCGTTCGCCCTACCATAGAAGTCTAACAGTGCATTTCACTCGCCATTTCATGCACTTTGAGATGCCGCTTAGCCCAATACGCTATCTGAAATAGGAGCGACGTAAGTTGAACAAATGTGATAGAATTACGCCGAATTCTTATATTAACCGTAATATAAAATGATCTAATCGGGTCTCTGTTTGCTTTATCCTAGAAGTTTAACAGTGCATTATACTCGCCATTTCATGCGCTTTGAGATGCCGCATTGCCCAATACGCTACCTGAAATAGAAGCGACGTAAATAGATCGAATGTGATAGAATTACGCTGAATTCTTAAATTAACCATAATATAAAATGATTTAATCGGGTCTTTGTTTGCGTACCCTAGAAGTTTAATAGTGCATTTTACTCGCCATTTCATGCGCTTTGAGATGCCGCATAGCCCAATATGCTATCTGAAATAGGAGCGACGTAAATTGAACAAATGTGATAGAATTTCGCTGAATTCTTTTATTAACCATAATGTGAAATGATCTAATCGGGTCTCTGTTCGCCCTAGCCTAGAAGCTTAATAGTGCATTTTATTCGCCATTTCATGCGCTTTGAGATGCCGCTTAGCCCAATACGCTACCTGAAATAGGAGCGACGTAAATTGAACAAATGTGATAGAATTTCCCTGAAATCTTATATTAAACAAAATATAAAATGATCTAATCGGGTCTCTGATTGCCCTATCATAAAAGTTTAGCAGTGCATTTTACTCGCCATTTCATGCGCTTTGAGATGCCGCCTAGCCCAGTACGCCATTTGAAATAGGAGCGACGTAACTTGAACAAATGTGATAGAATTACGCTGAATTCTTATATTAACCGTAATATAAAATGATCTAATCGGGTCTCTGTTTGCCTTATCCTAGAAGTTTAATATTGCATTTTACTCGCAATTTCATGCGCTTTGAGTTGTCGCCTAGCCCAGTACGCTACGTGAAATAGGAGCGACGTAAATTGAACAAATGTGATAGAACTTTGCTGAATTCTAAAATTAACCATAATATAAAATGATCTAATCGGGTATCTGTTTGCCCTACCCTAGAAGCTTAATAGTGCATTTTACTCGCCATTTCATGCGCTTTGAGATGCCGCTTAGCCCAATACGCTATCTGAAATAGGAGCGACGTAAGTTGAACAAGTGTGATAGAATTTCGCTGAATTCTTTTAAGAACCATAATGTGAAATGATCGAATCGGGTCTCTGTTCGCCCTAGCCAAGAAGTTTAATAGTGCATTTTACTCGCCATTTCTTGCGCTTTGAGATGCCGCTTAACCCAATACGCTATCTGAAATAGGAGCGACGTAAATTGAACAAATGTGATAGAATTTTGCTGAATTCTTATATTAACCAAAATATAAAATGATCTAATCGGGTCTCTGATTGCCCTATCATAGAAGTTTAGTAGTGCATTCTACTCGCCATTCCACGCGCTTTAAGATGCCGCGTAGACCAATACGCTATCTGAAATAGGAGCGACGTAAGTTGGACAAATGTGATAGAATTTCGCTGAATTCTTTTATTAACCATAATGTAAAATGATCTAATCGGGTCTCTGTTCGCCCTAGCCTATAAGTTTAATAGTGCATTTTATTCGCCATTTCATGCGCTCTGAGATGCCGCGTAGCCCAATACGCTATCTGAAGTAGCAGCGACGTAAATTGAATAAATGTGATAGAATTTCCCTGATACCTTATATTGAACAAAATATAAAATGATCTAATTGGGTCTCTGATTGCCCTATCATACAAGTTTAGTAGTGCATTTTACTCGCCATTCCACGCGCTTTATGATGCCGCCTAGCCCAGTACGCTATCTGAAATAGGAGCGACGTAAATTGAACAAATGTGATAGAATTTCGCTGAATTCTTAAATTAACCATAATATAAAATGATCATATCGGGTCTCTGTTTGCCCTACCCTAGAAGTTTAATAGTGCATTTTACTCGCCGTTTCTTGAGCTTTGAGATGCCGCTTAGCCCAATACGCTATCTGAAATATCAGCGACGTAAATTGAACAAATGTGATAGAATTTCGCTGAATGCTTATATTAATCTTAATGTAAAATGATCTAATCGGGTCTTTGTTCGCCCTACCCTAGAAGTTTAATAGTGCATTTTACTCGTCATTTCATGCGCATTGAGATGCCGCTTGGCCCAATACGCTATCTGAAATAGGAGCGACGTAAATTGAACAAATGTGATAGAATTTCGCTGAATTCTTATATTAACCGTAATATAAAATGATCTAATCGGGTCTCTGCTTGCCCTACCCTAGAAGTTTAATAGTGCATTTTACTCGTCATTTCATGCGCTTTGAGTTGCCGCTTAGCCCAATACGCTATCTGAAATAGGAGCGACGTAAATTGAACAAATTTGATAGAATTTCGCTGAATTCTTATATTAACCAAAATATAAAATGATCTAATCGGGTCTCCGATTGCCCTATCATAGAAGTTTAATAGTGCATTTTACTCGCCATTCCACGCGCTTTAAGATGCCGCCTAGCCCAGTATGCTATCTGAAATAGGAACGACGTAAATTGAACAAATGTGATAGAATTTCGCTGAATTCTTTTATTAACCATAATGTAAAATGATCTAATCGGGTCTCTGTTCGCCCTAGCCTAGAAGTTTAATAGTGCATTTTATTCGCAATTTCATGCGCTTTGAGATGCCGCTTAGCCCAATACGCTATCTGAAATAGGAGCGACGTAAATTGAACATATGTGATAGAATTTCCTTGAAATCTTATATTAAACAAAATATAAAATGATCTAATCGGGTCTCAGTTTGCCTTATCCTAGAAGTTTAACAGTGCATTATACTCGCCATTTCATGCGCTTTGAGATGCCGCATTGCCCAATACGCTATCTGAAATAGGAGCGACGTAAATTGATCGAATGTGATAGAATTACGCTGAATTCTTAAATTAACCATAATATAAAATGATTTAATCGGGTCTTTGTTTGCCTTACCCTAGAAGTTTAATATTGCATTTTACTCGCCATTTCATGCGCTTTGAGATGCCGCATCGCCCAATACGCCATCTGAAATAGGAGAGACGTAAATTGAACAAATGTGATAGAATTTCCGTGAATTCTTATATTAACCTTAATGTAAAATGATCTAATCGGGTCTCTGTTCGCCCTAGCCTAGAAGTTTAATAGTGCATTTTATTCGCCATTTCATGCGCTTTGAGATGCCGCTTAGCCCAATACGCTATCTGAAATAGGAGCGACGTAAATTGAACAAATGTGATAGAATTTCCGTGAATCCTTATATTAACCTTAATGTAAAATGATCTAATCGGATCTCTGTTCGCCCTACCATAGAAGTCTAATGGTGCATTTGACTCGCCATTTCATGCGCTTTGAGATGCCGCTTAGCCCAATACGCTATCTGAAATAGGAGCGACGTAAGTTGAACAAATGTGATAGAATTTCGCTGAATTCTTTTATTAACCATAATGTAAAATGATCTGTTCGGGTCTCTGTTCGCCCTAGCCTAGAAGTTTAATAGTGCATTTTATTCGCCACTTCATGCGCTTTGAGATGCCGCTTAGCCGAATACGCTATCTGAAATAGGAGCGAGGTAAGTTGAACAAATGTGATAGAATTTCGCTGAATGCTTATATTAATCTTAATATTAAATGATCTAATCGGGTCTCTGCTTGCCCTACCCTAGAAGTTTAATAGTGCATTTCACTCGTCATTTCATGCGCATTGAGATGCCGCCTAGCCCAGTACGCTATCTGAAATAGGAGCGACGTAAATTGAACAAATGTGATAGAATTTCGCTGAATTCTTATATTAATCTTAATATAAAATGATCTAATCGGGTCTCTGTTTGCCCTACCCTAGAAGTTTAATAGTGCATTTCACTCGTCATTTCATGCGCATTGAGATTCCGCCTAGCCCAGTACGCTATCTGAAATAGGAGCGACGTAAATTGAACAAATGTGATAGAATTTCGCTGAATTCTTAAATTAACCATAATATAAAATGATCTTATCGGGTCTCTGTTTGCCCTACCCTAGAAGTTTATTAGTGCATTTTACTCGCCATTTCTTGAGCTTTGAGATGCCGCTTAGCCCAATACGCTATCTGAAATATCAGCGACGTAAATTGAACAAATGTGATAGAAT
Source organism: Macropis europaea (assembly GCA_916610135.2). Taxonomy (NCBI): domain Eukaryota; kingdom Metazoa; phylum Arthropoda; class Insecta; order Hymenoptera; family Melittidae; genus Macropis; species Macropis europaea. The sequence goes on along the minus strand of CAKAJE020000008.1, from coordinate 247,446 downwards.
TTCGCTGAATGCTTATATTAATCTTAATGTAAAATGATCTAATCGGGTCTTTGTTCGCCCTACCCTAGAAGTTTAATAGTGCATTTCACTCGTCAGTTCATGCGCATTGAGATGCCGCTTAGCCCAATACGCTATCTGAAATAGGAGCGACGTAAATTGAACAAATGTGATAGAATTTCCCTGAATTCTTATATTAACCGTAATATAAAATGATCTAATCGGGTCTCTGCTTGCCCTACCCTAGAAGTTTAATAGTGCATTTTACTCGTCATTTCATGCGCTTTGAGTTGACGCTTAGCCCAATACGCTATCTGAAATAGGAGCGACGTAAATTGAACAAATGTGATAGAATTTCGCTGAATGCTTATATTAATCTTAATGTAAAATGATCTAATCGGGTCTTTGTTCGCCCTACCCTAGAAGTTTAATAGTGCATTTCACTCGTCATTTCATGCGCATTGAGATGCCGCTTAGCCCAATACGCTATCTGAAATAGGAGCGACGTAAATTGAACAAATGTGATAGAATTTCGCTGAATTCTTATATTAACCGTAATATAAAATGATCTAATCGGGTCTCTGCTTGCCCTACCCTAGAAGTTTAATAGTGCATTTTACTCGTCATTTCATGCGCTTTGAGTTGCCGCTTAGCGCAATACGCTATCCGAAATAGGAGCGACGTAAATTGAACAAATTTGATAGAATTTCGCTGAATTCTTATATTAACCAAAATATAAAATGATCTAATCGGGTCTCCGATTGCCCTATCATAGAAGTTTAATAGTGCATTTTACTCGCCATTCCACGCGCTTTAAGATGACGCCTAGCCCAGTATGCTATCTGAAATAGGAACGACGTAAATTGAACAAATGTGATAGAATTTCGCTGAATTCTTTTATTAACCATAATGTAAAATGATCTAATCGGGTCTCTGTTCGCCCTAGCCTAGAAGTTTAATAGTGCATTTTATTCGCCATTTCATGCGCTTTGAGATGCCGCTTAGCCCAATACGCTATCTGAAATAGGAGCGACGTAAATTGAACATATGTGATAGAATTTCCTTGAAATCTTATATTAAACAAAATATAAAATGATCTAATCGGGTCTCTGTTTGTCTTATCCTAGAAGTTTAACAGTGCATTATACTCGCCATTTCATGCGCTTTGAGATGCCGCATTGCCCAATACGCTATCTGAAATAGGAGCGACGTAAATTGATCGAATGTGATAGAATTACGCTGAATTCTTAAATTAACCATAATATAAAATGATTTAATCGGGTCTTTGTTTGCCTTACCCTAGAAGTTTAATATTGCATTTTACTCGCCATTTCATGCACTTTGAGATGCCGCATCGCCCAATACGCTATCTGAAATAGGAGCGACGTAAATTGAACAAATGTGATAGAATTTCCGTGAATTCTTATATTAACCTTAATGTAAAATGATATAATCGGGTCTCTGTTCGCCCTAGCCTAGAAGTTTAATAGTGCATTTTATTCGCCATTTCATGCGCTTTGAGATGCCGCTTAGCCCAATACGCTATCTGAAATAGGAGCGACGTAAATTGAACAAATGTGATAGAATTTCCGTGAATCCTTATATTAACCTTAATGTAAAATGATCTAATCGGGTCTCTGTTCGCCCTACCATAGAAGTCTAATGGTGCATTTCACTCGCCATTTCATGCGCTTTGAGATGCCGCTTAGCCCAATACGCTATCTGAAATAGGAGCGACGTAAGTTGAACAAACGTGATAGAATTTCGCTGAATTCTTTTATTAACCATAATGTAAAATGATCTGTTCGGGTCTCTGTTCGCCCTAGCCTAGAAGTTTAATAGTGCATTTTATTCGCCACTTCATGCACTTTGAGATGCCGCTTAGCCCAATACGCTATCTGAAATAGGAGCGACGTAAGTTGAACAAATGTGATAGAATTACGCCGAATTCTTATATTAACCGTAATATAAAATGATCTAATCGGGTCTCTGTTTGCTTTATCCTAGAAGTTTAACAGTGCATTATACTCGCCATTTCATGCGCTTTGAGATGCCGCATTGCCCAATACGCTACCTGAAATAGAAGCGACGTAAATAGATCGAATGTGATAGAATTACGCTGAATTCTTAAATTAACCATAATATAAAATGATTTAATCGGGTCTTTGTTTGCGTATCCTAGAAGTTTAATAGTGCATTTTACTCGCCATTTCATGCGCTTTGAGATGCCGCATAGCCCAATATGCTATCTGAAATAGGAGCGACGTAAATTGAACAAATGTGATAGAATTTCGCTGAATTCTTTTATTAACCATAATGTGAAATGATCTAATCGGGTCTCTGTTCGCCCTAGCCTAGAAGCTTAATAGTGCATTTTATTCGCCATTTCATGCGCTTTGAGATGCCGCTTAGCCCAATACGCTACCTGAAATAGGAGCGACGTAAATTGAACAATTGTGATAGAATTTCCCTGAAATCTTATATTAAACAAAATATAAAATGATCTAATCGGGTCTCTGATTGCCCTATCATAAAAGTTTAGCAGTGCATTTTACTCGCCATTTCATGCGCTTTGAGATGCCGCCTAGCCCAGTACGCCATTTGAAATAGGAGCGACGTAAGTTGAACGAATGTGATAGAATTACGCTGAATTCTTATATTAACCGTAATATAAAATGATCTAATCGGGTCTCTGTTTGCCTTATCCTAGAAGTTTAATATTGCATTTTACTCGCCATTTCATGCGCTTTGAGTTGTCGCCTAGCCCAGTACGCTACGTGAAATAGGAGCGACGTAAATTGAACAAATGTGATAGAACTTTGCTGAATTCTAAAATTAACCATAATATAAAATGATCTAATCGGGTATTTGTTTGCCCTACCCCAGAAGCTTAATAGTGCATTTTACTGGCCATTTCATGCGCTTTGAGCTGCCGCTTAGCCCAATACGCTATCTGAAATAGGAGCGACGTAAGTTGAACAAGTGTGATAGAATTTCGCTGAATTCTTTTAAGAACCATAATGTGAAATGATCGAATCGGGTCTCTGTTCGCCCTAGCCAAGAAGTTTAATAGTGCATTTTACTCGCCATTTCTTGCGCTTTGAGATGCCGCTTAACCCAATACGCTATCTGAAATAGGAGCGACGTAAATTGAACAAATGTGATAGAATTTTGCTGAATTCTTATATTAACCAAAATATAAAATGATCTAATCGGGTCTCTGATTGCCCTATCATAGAAGTTTAGTAGTGCATTCTACTCGCCATTCCACGCGCTTTAAGATGCCGCGTAGACCAATACGCTATCTGAAATAGGAGCGACGTAAGTTGGACAAATGTGATAGAATTTCGCTGAATTCTTTTATTAACCATAATGTAAAATGATCTAATCGGGTCTCTGTTCGCCCTAGCCTATAAGTTTAATAGTGCATTTTATTCGCCATTTCATGCGCTCTGAGATGCCGCGTAGCCCAATACGCTATCTGAAGTAGCAGCGACGTAAATTGAATAAATGTGATAGAATTTCCCTGATACCTTATATTGAACAAAATATAAAATGATCTAATTGGGTCTCTGATTGCCCTATCATAGAAGTTTAGTAGTGCATTTTACTCGCCATTCCACGCGCTTTATGATGCCGCCTAGCCCAGTACGCTATCTGAAATAGGAGCGACGTAAATTGAACAAATGTGATAGAATTTCGCTGAATTCTTAAATTAACCATAATATAAAATGATCATATCGGGTCTCTGTTTGCCCTACCCTAGAAGTTTAATAGTGCATTTTACTCGCCGTTTCTTGAGCTTTGAGATGCCGCTTAGCCCAATACGCTATCTGAAATATCAGCGACGTAAATTGAACAAATGTGATAGAATTTCGCTGAATGCTTATATTAATCTTAATGTAAAATGATCTAATCGGGTCTTTGTTCGCCCTACCCTAGAAGTTTAATAGTGCATTTTACTCGTCATTTCATGCGCATTGAGATGCCGCTTGGCCCAATACGCTATCTGAAATAGGAGCGACGTAAATTGAACAAATGTGATAGAATTTCGCTGAATTCTTATATTAACCGTAATATAAAATGATCTAATCGGGTCTCTGCTTGCCCTACCCTAGAAGTTTAATAGTGCATTTTACTCGTCATTTCATGCGCTTTGAGTTGCCGCTTAGCCCAATACGCTATCTGAAATAGGAGCGACGTAAATTGAACAAATTTGATAGAATTTCGCTGAATTCTTATATTAACCAAAATATAAAATGATCTAATCGGGTCTCCGATTGCCCTATCATAGAAGTTTAATAGTGCATTTTACTCGCCATTCCACGCGCTTTAAGATGCCGCCTAGCCCAGTATGCTATCTGAAATAGGAACGACGTAAATTGAACAAATGTGATAGAATTTCGCTGAATTCTTTTATTAACCATAATGTAAAATGATCTAATCGGGTCTCTGTTCGCCCTAGCCTAGAAGTTTAATAGTGCATTTTATTCGCAATTTCATGCGCTTTGAGATGCCGCTTAGCCCAATACGCTATCTGAAATAGGAGCGACGTAAATTGAACAAATGTGATAGAATTTCCTTGAAATCTTATATTAAACAAAATATAAAATGATCTAATCGGGTCTCAGTTTGCCTTATCCTAGAAGTTTAACAGTGCATTATACTCGCCATTTCATGCGCTTTGAGATGCCGCATTGCCCAATACGCTATCTGAAATAGGAGCGACGTAAATTGATCGAATGTGATAGAATTACGCTGAATTCTTAAATTAACCATAATATAAAATGATTTAATCGGGTCTTTGTTTGCCTTACCCTAGAAGTTTAATATTGCATTTTACTCGCCATTTCATGCGCTTTGAGATGCCGCATCGCCCAATACGCCATCTGAAATAGGAGAGACGTAAATTGAACAAATGTGATAGAATTTCCGTGAATTCTTATATTAACCTTAATGTAAAATGATCTAATCGGGTCTCTGTTCGCCCTAGCCTAGAAGTTTAATAGTGCATTTTATTCGCCATTTCATGCGCTTTGAGATGCCGCTTAGCCCAATACGCTATCTGAAATAGGAGCGACGTAAATTGAACAAATGTGATAGAATTTCCGTGAATCCTTATATTAACCTTAATGTAAAATGATCTAATCGGATCTCTGTTCGCCCTACCATAGAAGTCTAATGGTGCATTTGACTCGCCATTTCATGCGCTTTGAGATGCCGCTTAGCCCAATACGGTATCTGAAATAGGAGCGACGTAAGTTGAACAAATGTGATAGAATTTCGCTGAATTCTTTTATTAACCATAATGTAAAATGATCTGTTCGGGTCTCTGTTCGCCCTAGCCTAGAAGTTTAATAGTGCATTTTATTCGCCACTTCATGCGCTTTGAGATGCCGCTTAGCCGAATACGCTATCTGAAATAGGAGCGAGGTAAGTTGAACAAATGTGATAGAATTTCGCTGAATGCTTATATTAATCTTAATATAAAATGATCTAATCGGGTCTCTGCTTGCCCTACCCTAGAAGTTTAATAGTGCATTTCACTCGTCATTTCATGCGCATTGAGATGCCGCCTAGCCCAGTACGCTATCTGAAATAGGAGCGACGTAAATTGAACAAATGTGATAGAATTTCGCTGAATTCTTATATTAATCTTAATATAAAATGATCTAATCGGGTCTCTGCTTGCCCTACCCTAGAAGTTTAATAGTGCATTTCACTCGTCATTTCATGCGCATTGAGATTCCGCCTAGCCCAGTACGCTATCTGAAATAGGAGCGACGTAAATTGAACAAATGTGATAGAATTTCGCTGAATTCTTAAATTAACCATAATATAAAATGATCTTATCGGGTCTCTGTTTGCCCTACCCTAGAAGTTTATTAGTGCATTTTACTCGCCATTTCTTGAGCTTTGAGATGCCGCTTAGCCCAATACGCTATCTGAAATATCAGCGACGTAAATTGAACAAATGTGATAGAATTTCGCTGAATGCTTATATTAATCTTAATGTAAAATGATCTAATCGGGTCTTTGTTCGCCCTACCCTAGAAGTTTAATAGTGCATTTCACTCGTCAGTTCATGCGCATTGAGATGCCGCTTAGCCCAATACGCTATCTGAAATAGGAGCGACGTAAATTGAACAAATGTGATAGAATTTCCCTGAATTCTTATATTAACCGTAATATAAAATGATCTAATCGGGTCTCTGCTTGCCCTACCCTAGAAGTTTAATAGTGCATTTTACTCGTCATTTCATGCGCTTTGAGTTGACGCTTAGCCCAATACGCTATCTGAAATAGGAGCGACGTAAATTGAACAAATGTGATAGAATTTCGCTGAATGCTTATATTAATCTTAATGTAAAATGATCTAATCGGGTCTTTGTTCGCCCTACCCTAGAAGTTTAATAGTGCATTTCACTCGTCATTTCATGCGCATTGAGATGCCGCTTAGCCCAATACGCTATCTGAAATAGGAGCGACGTAAATTGAACAAATGTGATAGAATTTCGCTGAATTCTTATATTAACCGTAATATAAAATGATCTAATCGGGTCTCTGCTTGCCCTACCCTAGAAGTTTAATAGTGCATTTTACTCGTCATTTCATGCGCTTTGAGTTGCCGCTTAGCGCAATACGCTATCCGAAATAGGAGCGACGTAAATTGAACAAATTTGATAGAATTTCGCTGAATTCTTATATTAACCAAAATATAAAATGATCTAATCGGGTCTCCGATTGCCCTATCATAGAAGTTTAATAGTGCATTTTACTCGCCATTCCACGCGCTTTAAGATGACGCCTAGCCCAGTATGCTATCTGAAATAGGAACGACGTAAATTGAACAAATGTGATAGAATTTCGCTGAATTCTTTTATTAACCATAATGTAAAATGATCTAATCGGGTCTCTGTTCGCCCTAGCCTAGAAGTTTAATAGTGCATTTTATTCGCCATTTCATGCGCTTTGAGATGCCGCTTAGCCCAATACGCTATCTGAAATAGGAGCGACGTAAATTGAACATATGTGATAGAATTTCCTTGAAATCTTATATTAAACAAAATATAAAATGATCTAATCGGGTCTCTGTTTGTCTTATCCTAGAAGTTTAACAGTGCATTATACTCGCCATTTCATGCGCTTTGAGATGCCGCATTGCCCAATACGCTATCTGAAATAGGAGCGACGTAAATTGATCGAATGTGATAGAATTACGCTGAATTCTTAAATTAACCATAATATAAAATGATTTAATCGGGTCTTTGTTTGCCTTACCCTAGAAGTTTAATATTGCATTTTACTCGCCATTTCATGCACTTTGAGATGCCGCATCGCCCAATACGCTATCTGAAATAGGAGCGACGTAAATTGAACAAATGTGATAGAATTTCCGTGAATTCTTATATTAACCTTAATGTAAAATGATATAATCGGGTCTCTGTTCGCCCTAGCCTAGAAGTTTAATAGTGCATTTTATTCGCCATTTCATGCGCTTTGAGATGCCGCTTAGCCCAATACGCTATCTGAAATAGGAGCGACGTAAATTGAACAAATGTGATAGAATTTCCGTGAATCCTTATATTAACCTTAATGTAAAATGATCTAATCGGGTCTCTGTTCGCCCTACCATAGAAGTCTAATGGTGCATTTCACTCGCCATTTCATGCGCTTTGAGATGCCGCTTAGCCCAATACGCTATCTGAAATAGGAGCGACGTAAGTTGAACAAACGTGATAGAATTTCGCTGAATTCTTTTATTAACCATAATGTAAAATGATCTGTTCGGGTCTCTGTTCGCCCTAGCCTAGAAGTTTAATAGTGCATTTTATTCGCCACTTCATGCGCTTTGAGATGCCGCTTAGCCGAATACGCTATCTGAAATAGGAGCGACGTAAATCGAACAAATGTGATACAATTTCCCTGAAATCTTATATTAAACAAAATATAAAATGATCTAATCGGGACTCTGATTGCCCTATCATAGAAGTTTAGTAGTGCATTTTACTCGCCATTCCACGCGCTTTAAGATGCCGCCTAGCCCAGTACGCTATCTGAAATAGGAGCGAGGCAAGTTGAACAAATGTGATAGAATTTTGCTGAATTCTTAAATTAACCATAATATAAAATGATCTAATCGGGTATCTGTTTGCCCTACCCTAGAAGTTTAATAGTGCATTTTATTCACCATTTCATGCGCTTTGAGATGCCGCTTAGCCCAATACGCTATCTGAAATAGGAGCGACGTAAATTGAACATATGTGATAGAATTTCCTTGAAATCTTATATTAAACAAAATATAAAATGATCTAATCGGGTCTCTGATTGCCCTATCATAGAAGTTTAATAATGCATTTTACTCGCCATTTCATGCGCTTTGAGATGCCGCTTTGCCCAATACGCTATCTGAAATAGGAGCGACGTAAATTGAACAAATGTGATCGAATTTCGCTGCATTCTTAAATTAACCATAATGTAAAATGTTCTAATCGGGTCTCTGTTCGCCCTAGCCTAGAAGTTTAATAGTGCATTTTATTCGCCATTTCATGCGCTTTGTGATGCCGCTTAGCCCAATACGCTATCTGAAATAGGAGGTACGTAAATTGAACAAATGTGATAGAATTTCCTTGAAATCTTATATTAAACAAAATATAAAATGATCTAATCGGGTCTCTGATTGCCCTATCATAGAAGTTTAGTAGTGCATTTGACTCGCCATTCCACGCGCTTTAAGGTGCCGTCTAGCCCAGTACGCTATCTGAAATAGGAGCAACGTAAGTTGAACAAATGTGATAGAATTACGCTGAATTCTTATATTAACCGTAATATAAAATGATCTAATCGGGTCTCTGTTTGCCTTATCCTAGAAGTTTAATAGTGCATTTTACTCGCCATTTCATGCGCTTAGAGATGCCGCTTAGCCCAATACGCTATCTGAACTAGGAGCGACGAAATTTGAACAAATGTGAGAGAATTTCGCTGAATTCTAAAATTCACTATAATATAAACTGAACTAATCGGGTCTCTGTTTGCCCTACCCTAGAAGTTTAATAGTGCATTTTACTCGTCATTTCATGCGCTTTGAGTTGCCGCTTAGCCCAATACGCTATCTGAAATAGGAGCGATGTAAATTGAACAAATGTGATAGAATTTCGCTGAATTCTTGTATTAACAATAATGGAAAATGATCTAATCGGGTCTCTGTTCGCCCTAGCCTAGAACTTTAATAGTGCATTTTATTCGCCATTTCATACGCTTTGAAATGCCGCGTAACCCAATACGCTATCTGAAATAGGAGCGACGTAAATTGAACAAATGTGATAGAATTTTGCTGAATTCTTATATTAACCAAAATATAAAATGATCTAATCGCGTCTCTGATTGCCCTATCATAGAAGTTTAGTAGTGCATTTTACTCGCCATTCCACGCGCTTTAAGATGCCGCGTAGCCCAATACGCTATCTGAAATAGGAGCGACGTAAGTTGAACAAATGTGATAGAATTTCGCTGAGTTCTTTTATTAACCATAATGTAAAATGATCTAATCTGGTCTCTGTTCGCCCTAGCCTATAAGTTTAATAGTGCATTTTATTCGCCATTTCATGCGCTCTGAGATGCCGCGTAGCCCAATACGCTATCCGAAATAGGAGCGACGTAAATTGAACAAATCTGATAGAATTTCGATGAATTCTTAAATTAAGCATAATATAAAATGATCTTATCGGGTCTCTGTTTGCCCTACCCTAGAAGTTTAATAGTGCATTTTACTCGCCATTTCTTGCGCTTTGAGATGCCGCTTAGCCCAATACGCTATTTGAAATATCAGCGACGTAAATTGAACAAATGTGAGAGAATTTCGCTGAATCCTTATATTAACCTTAACGTAAAATGTTCTAATCAGGTCTCTGTTCGCCCTACCCTAGAAGATTAATAGTGCATTTCACTCGTCATTTCATGCGCTTTAAGATGCCGCTTAGCCCAATACGCTATCTGAAATAGGAGCGACGTAAATTGAACAAATGTGATAGAATTTCCCTGAAATCTTATATTAAACAAAATATAAAATGATCTAATCGGGTCTCTGATTGCCCTATCATAGAAGTTTAGTAGTGCATTTTGCTCGCCATTCCACGCGCTTTAAGATGCCACCTAGCCCAGTACGCTATCTGAAATAGGAGCGACGTAAATTGAACAAATGTGATAGAATTTCCCCGAATTCTTATATTAACCTTAATGTAAAATGATCTGATCGGGTCTCTGTTCGCCCTACCCTAGAAGTTTAATCGTGCATTTTACTCGTCATTTCATGCGCTTTGAGATGCCGCTTAGCCCAGAACGCTATGTGAAATAGGAGCGATATAAATTGAACAAATGTGAAAGAATTTCGTTGAATTCTTTTATTAACCATAATGTAAAATGATCTAATCGGGTCTCTGTTCGCCCTAGCCTAGAAGTTTAATAGTGCATTTTACTCGCCATTCCACGCACTTTAAGATGCCGCCTAGCCCAGTATGCTATCTGAAATAGGAACGACGTAAATTGAACAAATGTGATAGAATTACGCTGAATTCTTATATTGACCGTAATATAAAATGATCTAATCGGGTCTCTGTTTGCCTTATCCTAGAAGTGTAATAGTGCATTTTACTCGCCGTTTCATGCGTTTTGAGATGCCGCTTAGCTCAGCACGCTATCTGAAATAGGAGCGACGTAAACTGAACAAATGTGATAGAATTTCGCTGAATTCTTTTATTAACCATAATGTGAAATGATCTAATCGGGTCTCTGTTCGCCCTAGCCTAGAAGTTGAATAGTGCATTTTATTCGCCATTTCATGCGCTTTGAGATGAAGCTTAGCCCAATACGCTACCTGAAATAGGAGCGACGTAAATTGAACAATTGTGATAGAATTTCCCTGAAATCTTATATTAAACAAAATATAAAATGATCTAATCGGGTCTCTGATTGCCCTATCATAAAAGTTTAGCAGTGCATTTTACTCGCCATTTCATGCGCTTTGAGATGCCGCCTAGCCCAGTACGCCATTTGAAATAGGAGCGACGTAAGTTGAACGAATGTGATAGAATTACGCTGAATTCTTATATTAACCGTAATATAAAATGATCTAATCGGGTCTCTGTTTGCCTTATCCTAGAAGTTTAATATTGCATCTTACTCGCTATTTCATGCGCTTTGAGTTGTCGTCTAGCCCAGTACGCTACGTGAAATAGGTGCGACGTAAATTGAACAAATGTGATAGAACTTTGCAGAATTCTAAAATTAACCATAATATAAAATGATCTAATCGGGTATCTGTTTGCCCTACCCTAGAAGCTTAATAGTGCATTTTACTCGCCATTTCATGCGCTTTGAGCTGCCGCTTAGCCCAATACGCTATCTGAAATAGGAGCCCGACGTAAGTTGAACAAGTGTGATAGAATTTCGCTGAATTCTTTTAAGAACCATAATGTGAAATGATCGAATCGGGTCTCCGTTCGCCCTAGCCTAGAAGTTTAATAGTGCATTTGATTCGCCATTTCATGCGCTTTGAGATGCCGCTTAGCCCAATACGCTATCTGAAATAGGAGCGACGTAAATTGAACAAATGTGCTAGAATTTCCCTGAAATCTTATATTAAACAAAATATAGAATTATCTAATCGGGTCTCTGATTGCCCTATCATAGAAGTTTAGTAGTGCATTTTACTCGCCATTCCACGCGCTTTAAGATGCCGCCTAGCCCAGTACGCTATCTGAAATAGGAGCGACGTAAGTTGAACAAATGTGATAGAATTACGCTGAATTCTTATATTAACCGTAATATAAAATGATCTAATCGGGTCTCTGTTTGCCCTATCATAGAAGATTAATAGTGCATTTTACTCGCCATTCCACGCGCTTTAAGATGCCGCCTAGCCCAGTACGCTATCTGAAATAGGAGCGACGTAAGTTGAACAAATGTGATAGAATTACGCTGAATTCTTATATTAACCGTAATATAAAATGATCTAATCGGGTCTCTGTTCGCCCTACCATAGAAGTCTAATAGTGCATTTCACTCGCCATGCCACGCGCTTTAAGATGCCGCCGAGCCCAGTACGCTATGTGAAATAGGAACGACGTAAATTGAACAAATGTGATAGAATTTCCCTGAATTCTTATATTAACCTTAATGTAAAATGATCTAATCGGGTCTCTGTTTGCCCTAGCGTAGAAGTTTAATAGTGCATTTCACTCGTCATTTCATGCGCTTTGAGATGCCGCTTAGCGCAATAAGCTATCTGAAATAGGAGCAACGTGAATTGAACAAATGTGATAGAATTTCCCTGAATTCTTATATTAACATTAATGTTAAATGATCTAACCGGGTCTCTGTTCGCCCTATCATAGAAGTTTAATAGTGCATTTTACTCGCCATTCCACGCGCTTTAAGATGCCGCGTAGCCCAGTACGCTATCTGAAATAGGAACGACGTAAATTGAACAAATGTGATAGAATTTTGCTGAATTCTTAAATTAACCATAATATAAAATGATCTAATCGGGTCTCTGTTTGCCCTACCCTAGAAGTTTAATAGTGCATTTTACTCGCCATTTCATGCGCCTTCAGATGCCGCTTAGCCCAATACGCTATCTGAAATTTGAGCGACGTAAATTGAACAAATGTGATAGAATTTCGCTGAATTCTTAAACTAACCATAATATAAAATGATCTAATCGGGTCTCTGTTTGCCCTACCCCAGAAGTTTAATAGTGCATTTCACTCGTCATTTCATGCGCTTTGAGATGCCGCTAAGCACAATACGCTATCTTAAATAGGAGCGACGTAAATTGAACAAATGTGATAGAATTTCGCTGAATTCTTAAATTAACCATAATATAAAATGATCTGATTGGGTCTCTGTTTGCCCTACCCTAGATGTTTAATAGTGCATTTTACTCTCCATTTCTTGCGCTTTGAGATGCCGCTTATCCTAATACGCTATCTGAAATATGAGCGACGTAAATTGAACAAATGTGATAGAATCTCCCTGAATTCTTATATTAACATTAATGTAAAATGATCTAATCGGGTCTCTGTTCGCCCTAGCCTAGAAGTTTAATAGTGCATTTTACTCGCCATTTCATGTGCTTTGAGATGCCGCTTAGCCCTATACGCTATCTGAAATAGGAGCGACGTAAATTGAACAAATGTGATCGAATTTCCGTGAATTCTTATGTTAACCTTAATGTAAAATGATCTAATCGGGTCTCCGTTCGCCCTACCATAGAAGTCTAACAGTGCATTTCACTCGCCATTTCATGCACTTTGAGATGCCGCTTAGCCCAATACGCTATCTGAAATAGGAGCGACGTAAGTTGAACAAATGTGATAGAATTACGCCGAATTCTTATATTAACCGTAATATAAAATGATCTAATCGGGTCTCTGTTTGCTTTATCCTAGAAGTTTAGCAGTGCATTATACTCGCCATTTCATGCGCTTTGAGATGCCGCATTGCCCAATACGCTACCTGAAATAGAAGCGACGTAAATAGATCGAATGTGATAGAATTACGCTGAATTCTTAAATTAACCATAATATAAAATGATTTAATCGGGTCTTTGTTTGCGTATCCTAGAAGTTTAATAGTGCATTTTACTCGCCATTTCATGCGCTTTGAGATGCCGCATAGCCCAATATGCTATCTGAAATAGGAGCGACGTAAATTGAACAAATGTGATAGAATTTCGCTGAATTCTTTTATTAACCATAATGTGAAATGATCTAATCGGGTCTCTGTTCGCCCTAGCCTAGAAGCTTAATAGTGCATTTTATTCGCCATTTCATGCGCTTTGAGATGCCGCTTAGCCCAATACGCTACCTGAAATAGGAGCGACGTAAATTGAACAAATGTGATAGAATTTCCCTGAAATCTTATATTAAACAAAATATAAAATGATCTAATCGGGTCTCTGATTGCCCTATCATAAAAGTTTAGCAGTGCATTTTACTCGCCATTTCATGCGCTTTGAGATGCCGCCTAGCCCAGTACGCCATTTGAAATAGGAGCGACGTAAGTTGAACGAATGTGATAGAATTACACTGAATTCTTATATTAACCGTAATATAAAATGATCTAATCGGGTCTCTGTTTGCCTTATCCTAGAAGTTTAATATTGCATTTTACTCGCAATTTCATGCGCTTTGAGTTGTCGCCTAGCCCAGTACGCTACGTGAAATAGGAGCGACGTAAATTGAACAAATGTGATAGAACTTTGCTGAATTCTAAAATTAACCATAATATAAAATGATCTAATCGGGTATTTGTTTGCCCTACCCCAGAAGCTTAATAGTGCATTTTACTGGCCATTTCATGCGCTTTGAGCTGCCGCTTAGCCCAATACGCTATCTGAAATAGGAGCGACGTAAGTTGAACAAGTGTGATAGAATTTCGCTGAATTCTTTTAAGAACCATAATGTGAAATGTTCGAATCGGGTCTCTGTTCGCCCTAGCCAAGAAGTTTAATAGTGCATTTTACTCGCCATTTCTTGCGCTTTGAGATGCCGCTTAACCCAATACGCTATCTGAAATATGAGCGACGTAAATTGAACAAATGTGATAGAATTTCCTTGAATTCTTATATTAACATTAATGTAAAATGATCTAATCGGGTCTCTGTTCGCCCTAGCCTAGAAGTTTAATAGTGCATTTTACTCGCCATTTCATGTGCTTTGAGATGCCGCTTAGCCCAATACGCTATCTGAAATAGGAGCGACGTAAATTGAACAAATGTGCTAGAATTTTCCTGAAATCTTATATTAAACAAAATATAAAATGATCTAATCAGGTCTCTGATTGCCCTATCATTGAAGTTTAGTAGTGTATTTTACTCGCTATTCCACGCGCTTTAAGATGCCGCCTAGCCGAGTACGCTATCTGAAATAGGAGCGACGTAAGTTGAACAAATGTGATAGAATTACGCTGAATTCTTATATTGACCGTAATATAAAATGATTTAATCGGGTCTCTGTTTGCCTTATCCTAGAAGTGTAATAGTGCATTTTACTCGCCGTTTCATGCGCTTTGAGATGCCGCTTAGCCCAGCACGCTATCTGAAATAGGAACGACGTAAACTGAACAAATGTGATAGAATTTCGCTGAATTCTTTTATTAACCATAATGGGAAATGATCTAATCGGGTCTCTGTTTGCCCTACCCTAGAAGCTTAATAGTGCATTTTACTCGCCATTTCATGCGCTTTGAGCTGCCGCTTAGCCCAATACGCTATCTGAAATAGGAGCGACGTAAGTTGAACAAGTGTCATAGAATTTCGCTGAATTCTTTTAAGAACCATAATGTGAAATGATCGAATCGGGTCTCTGTTCGCCCTAGCCTAGAAGTCTAATAGTGCATTTCACTCGCCATTTCATGCACTTTGAGATGCCGCTTAGCCCAATACGCTATCTGAAATACGAGCGACGTAAGTTGAACAAATGTGATAGAATTACGCCGAATTCTTATATTAACCGTAATATAAAATGATCTAATCGGGTCTCTGTTTGCCTTATCCTAGAAGTTTAACAGTGCATTATACTCGCCATTTCATGCGCTTTGAGATGCCGCATTGCCC